>APFE030008859.1:341651-398243 GCA_000404065.3 Pinus taeda
AGTGCCCCAGGAATTTTTTTTTTGGACCCTATATTAGGTTGGGTGAACCTACCTATGGTTTTCGATGCATGGTTTTGGACGCGATGGTTTTCGGTCCATGGTATTGGATGCTTCGGCATGTATAAATATGTATTGTAACATTGAAAGGAACATAACGAAAAATCAAGCTGGTAGTCACGGTTTTGGGATCTAGTGGGAAATCTCTGTGTATATGTGTTTTATGTGTTATGCTCTTGCATTTTTATTTTTCATGTGATTTAGAATTTGTACGTAGGTAATTTATGTACGGGGTTAAAACCTACAAATTTATTACAGTAAATATGTCATGTTTTGCCACCATTCCACATCAATTAGTTTTACATTCATTATCCTTCTGTAGATTTCATCTTCTTCTGTGTACTTTGCAAAATTTGGCTTAGTGAGGAACAAATGTTTGACCTCATGCTCCAGGAAAAAACAAAGTTTGAAATGTATCATATAACACCTTGCCTATTAGCAAAGCTTTAATAGCTGAAGATTTGGCTTGTTCCTTGGCCAAATTCCTGAGTCTATCACTATAGTCCAACTGAGGCATGAGCTTGTCATTTATGACCATAGGACTGGGAAGAACCTTCTCCCTCAAAATCTGAAACTTAGCCATGAATCTATCAATGACTACCTGCATGTTATGGCATTTCTCTTCTAAGTTGAGCATAAGGTTTCATTTGGAAAGAGCCTTCCTAATCTCCAAAATGGTCTCAATCCTATATTCTATGTTAAGGTCATGGAGCTCATATTTGTTCTTGTTGTTTAGGAAGTGGATGAGTTGATTGACATCCTCTGTTTTATCCCCCAGTTCTTCCTTTACTTTTTGGATAGCTTTAGTAGCTATCTTCACTAATTCTGTTTTCTCAAATATAACTTGAATTGATGGCCAAATACCATTGACAAACTTAATGATATTGGCCCAAAGCATTTCTTTGGTTTGTCCCAGTGGTTTTTGTAGTGTTAAATCCTTCTCCAGGATTTTGATTCTCTCACCCATTCTTAGTGCTTTTTGTGTTTCTTCCTTTTGCTAGAGTTGGAAAAGTTTACAATCAGTTTCCAGACTTGCTACCTTTTCCTTTAGTCTTTTCATCTTTATAGCCTGGATAGACATCTCTTCCATGGTTTTTACTAATTCTACTACTTTTTCTCCTTATGTACCTATTGCTGCTGAAGATTCTGTTGTTACTGGCAATGTTGTGGCAGGTGGAGATGTGGGTGCCAATGATGTTGCGAGTGTGGAAGGAACTATTGTAGATACTGTGGGGATGCCAGTTCTAGAAGTTGTGGCCAAGTCACTTTGCTTCGACTGAATTAAAGTGTCCAAATCCTTCTCTATCTCATTAAGTTGATTGTTTAGCTTCAGGACCAAGTCCATGAGCTCTTCATGTCCTTGCTGTGCTTCTAGGACTTCCTTTGTTTGTGGGTGATGCAGCTAGGGTATCTTTAGCTACTTCTTGAGTGTAGCAATGTCATCATGTTTCTTTTTAATCAGCTGCTTTGTTGCTTTTACATCTTTGGGATCGTGTCCCAATTCAATCACTAAGTCCTCTAAGGACTTGATTCTATTATCCTTGGCCTATGAGGAGGCCTCCTCCAACTGAAATTGTGATGATATATTGTTTAGGGAGTTATGTAATTGGCGAGCAACAATTTCCTTCCCTGTTAATGTGGAGTATATCATCTCCCCTATTTGCTTATGCAGTTCAATCTGGTCAATGGGATGAATATCCCTTTTCCAGTACTTCAAAGTCCACCTTTTTGAAATCTGATGCTTCTCTTGGCTACTGAGTGGTTGGCTTGATAAATGTCATCTGCATTTTCAGCTCTTTGATATCAAAGGTTGACATTAGCCTTGTTTGATTAGTGGGGGTCATCTTCAGGTATTGGTCATATGTTTGGGCCTTAAGCCTCTCATTTTTAGCTTTGATATCTTTGTATCTTTCCTTAATATCTTGGTCCTTATCCACAAGAATTCTAAAGGAATATACCTCAACGCTTTGCTGCCTTATCAACATCTAAGTCTATGATGTAGTGGGCTCCTGCATACTCCCAGATGGAGAGGTGGGCCTACTTCTTTCAACCTCTGTGTTAGTGACCTCAGCTGAGTCATCAGTGAACTCTTGCTCAGAGGCTAGATTGGGCTTTTACCTTTTGTTTGACTCTTGTTGTACATCATAAGTAGGCATTCCTAAAGTGGAAGCCGCTTCTCTATTCCTTTTTCAGACCTTCTCCTCATTCTGAGGAGTTTGCATGACTGGATGGGCACTTGAAGTAGTTGCTAGTTCTTCTAAGGGTTCTGTCCTAGTTGACTGTTCTAGACTATCTAACTGTTCTGGCACCCGCAGGAAAGAACCCTCATCAAGTTGTTTTTCCAGATCTATTAATATGTTTTCTGTAGCAACTTCAGTATTATCCCTATCCTCTAAAGTGCTTTCCACCCATTGCAATTGGTTGGCATACCTTTCTATCTCAGGGATGTGGTGATGGATATAGGGAGCCATCTTATTCTTCTGCCTCCTTTTGTAGATGAAATCAAAGGGATCATATCTCTATATGAAGCTCTATTTTAGTTTTAATCTCTGAAGGATCAGGTCTGCCTCTTTGCCAGCTTCTCTGCTATTACAGATAAAAGGAGCCAATTGGTCTTTGATCTTGAGTTGGGCTTTGTTTTTGGCTTTAACAAAGTTTACCTCATCTGAATTTATTATTTTCCTGCAGTACTCCAAGGCAAATAACCTCATTGGGAGGTATTTAGGTAGTTTGTATGGGGCCATCTCACAGCCATAAATCCTGATTTTAGTATGGTTTTGGTACAACTACCAATCTCCCACCTGATGATTGATGTTTAGATGAAGGAATGTCCTAATCTTAGGACTGATTCTTGGTGGATGGGTTCCAATGAGCATGGTCATCACAGGGTGGACAAAGGAATATATGAATTAATTGTATGAATAGGGGGAGGAATATTGATGAATCAATGGGGTCCAGAAGATGACTGATCTTGGTTGGCCCTTGTTGTCCAACTTTTGCAAGCTAAGTGGGAATTTATCCTCTTGGAAGTATAGGAAAGGGTGATACAAGACGAAGGAGTATTTGAAGACTCTCTCATTACTCATTCTCAGGAACTGTTCATTCATCCTGTTAGCTATGAACTGAGCATAGTCATATATGATAGCAGGAGGTTGCCATGGAGTGTATATGGACATGAAAGCTAGGATGATTTCATCAATGTATTCATTTGTGGAGTAACCCAAAACACAAGATATCATGGATACAATATTTCTACCCCAAGGAGAAAATATAGTTGCTACATATGGAGTGGGGTATTTGGGGGTATACTTCTCTTTAGGCAAATCTTGCAGGGTTGAGTTTGGGATATAAGTATAACAGGTCTTCAATTGAAAGGGGAGTCAAGTTTTGGCTAGGCTGGAGTTGTAGCATCTCATTTATAGGTTCAACAATGATAGTGAAAAGTATAGCCTGGTTAGGGGACATGACTGCTCTTTGACTGGGGACATAGTTGGCATGGCAATAATGTACAATTTCAGGGAAAATGTCGACTTAGGGGAACTAGTACTTGGGAAAATTTGACTCCCAAAGGCCAATTTTGTTAGCATGGTTCAGGAAATTGTCCCTACTTTGGCAATGTATTTTGAGCAGGAGCTCTATGATAGAGGTGTCTTTTATCTGAAAATCCCTATCAGCTAGGGGGAGGTGGTCTAGGTCTAAGTGGGGTGTAGAGATGGGTCTTACATCCATGGTATTTAGGGCATCCATTCTAGTTCTCGTGGATTCGAGAATGGGGGCAGTAATTTGCAGTGTTTTTAGGGCAATGGTGGTTCAACATAGAGTAGGATTGAGTTCTTTGAGTTTCTTCAATTAATTTTTATCTTAACTAAGAATACTCAGTAGCTGGTTTTGAAATTGAAAGGGTTTATTGGTGAATTCTGGCTTAAATACTCGGAATTGAGGTAAACTAGCTCTGAACAAGGTGGCTAGAAGCTGTAAATGGTCGAAAGGGCTTTGTGTAGGTTGGAAAGCTAACTGGGTGCTCTATGGTGTCTTTGGAGTGCAATTGGATGTAGGTTGATAGATTTGATGTTCTCAGGTGCGTGCATGCATTTCAGAGGTTTACAGTTGAAATTCCAATGAAAAGAAATGATTTGGGTCTTTTTTGGCTTTATGCACAAAAGTCAATTTTGGTGGGTACAGGGTGAACATTGCTCAATTTTCTATGTAGTGGGTGGGTGGTAAACGGTTTCTATCACATCACTTTTGGTCGCTTGGTGGTATTCGGGAGGGGCCGTCTAATTCCACTCATCGGTTGACACGTAGCATCGAGGGCTGGTGGATAAACCACTTTATCAGGCGGGTATCGTTTAGCGGATGGGTTGGCCCGATATGAATAGGGGCCTTCGGATGTATAGGGAAGTGATCACACGGTGATGAGGTGGGGAAACTGCACGGAGGCTAGTGGGGGCCCCGGTGAGCGCTTAAGTGTGGCGGTGTCAGGATTAATGATGGCTTAAAGAGTGATTAGGCCATTGTGGTGATTAACGGAGGATCTTAAATGGCTCTTTATTTATTTTGATCGCAAATCGATCAATTAGATATTTTGGTTAGGGTGATTATATATTATAATTTATATTTAAACTAAGGGGTAGGGTTAATTAATATGTATGAGCTATATATATACGAGGAAATGGGTTGTTCATCAAGAATTAATATAATAAACTTAATAATTAATATGAAAAGATGGGCGGAAAGGAAAGATAAGTAAATTCTCCTTTTTTGAAGTTGATGTTTTCACATATTTAACATTAATACTTAGGGTAATGTGTTTTTTTGGGTTTTTTGGGAAGAAAGGGTTTTCCATGGGGGTGATTACTTTCCACCGGCAAATAGTGTTTTAACCTTAGGAAGAGGGGTTTTATTAGGGAAATGAGGGGGAATGAAGGGAGATAAAATTTTTATGAGGGGGAATCTAGTACTTGTTGTCCTTAAGTCATTAAATCGAGGGTTTGGTCCCTCCAAAAGTTAGAGAAATGATCTGAGCCTATTTGACTTAAAGGATTTAAGTACTTAGAATTTTACTTATGGGAAATTAGTAAAGTAGAGTAAAATGAATGGGGGGGAGGTAATTAATTGACTCTGTAAACCATTTGCATGTTTGATTGCTCATTCGTATCTAGAACTTTTATGATGAGAATGATAAATATGCTTTTTGTCTAACCAATCATCATACTTCTGCAAACTTTCTTCTACTTACCCATCTATTCATCCTACCATTTTTCTTCTCTTTATTAGGGTGCATTTAGCTAACAAACCCTTATCAAATATTTTTCTTTCTCTTTACAATAGTAAACTAACTAAATCTAACCTTATTACATCCAAGGGCTCAGATTAAACAATTGAGTTCCTTTTATTTACTCTACCTATCTAATTATCTGCTAGGGTTAAACAGTTTGGTCAGATTTTGTTCTCTAACTATCAACATGAAACTTAAGGCATGGCACAATCAAGATTAAATAGTTTGATTACCATGGATTGTGGCATGAATAACAAGCTACACACAATCATTATTATGCATAAAAGTAAATAGTAGTGGCATTTTGACTTGCTCACTTTCATGGTCTTTTTCCTTTTCTTGGGGTTCATATTTTTCATCTCTTTTTATCTTTTTGTTCTTTTTGTTCCTTTTGTCCTTTGATTATTCTTTTAGGACATACCCTCTTTACATTTTTTAATTTTTTTGAATATGGAAAACATTTGCAGAAATCAAAGGTATGTACATATTACAAGGTTTAATCTCAGTCATTCAAAATTATGACTCCTATTGGTATAGGAACCTAACAGTGGCTCGACTTGGGGATGGAATTTCCTGGTGAAATGTCAAGAACTTTGTAGATCATTGACCTTCTGAATTGTTGTGATATTACTCTACAAGATTTCCCTTTTATGCTTCTGTATTATGACTATTTATGACAGTAAAAATTTTAAATCTTAGGGCCTTCTCTCCAGGCTTCAACTTCAAAATCACCATCCAATCAAATGTAGACTTTTGAAAGTAAAGCATGTACAAATGATCAGTGAAATCAGTAACTATGGTTCAATATAGTGTTTGAGCATTCGACCATTCATTGGTCCTCCTTCTGCTTTTGTGCCACCCATTTCTCTGAGGAAGAAAGCATTATTAACTCTCAAAGCATAGATGATATATGGGCCTTTCCATAGGAAATCGAATTTCCCATGTTTAACTTTATCTTCACTCCTTGAATCCCATTTTAAAAAATTTTCTCCTAGGTAAAAATCTTCAGCCTTGGTCCTTTTATCAAGAGTCTTCTTAATCCTTTCTTGCACAACCTCAGATCGGATGTACACTTATTCCCTAGTTTGCTGCAAATGAATTGTTTGGTTGATTCTTCTTTGGATGTCATTTGGCTCAACCTGCAATTCTTGGAGCAACTTCATCACTGGTGTTCCCAAGGAAGATGGGAAAATAGCTTCCATTCCATAGACTAATTGATAGGGAGAAGTACCAATTGATTTTTTTGTGGTTAACCTGTTTGCCCATAAGGCATTTACTAGCTTTTTGTTCCATGTTTTCTTGTTATCCTCTAACAATTTTTTGATGATAGTTACCAGACTTTTGTTTGAGGATTCTACTAGTCCATTTCCTTGGGGATAATAAGCTTTGGAATGGCCCAAGGTTATATGATAATTACTACAGAAATCTATCATTTTTCTAGATTTTAAGGCTACTGCATTATCAGTGATGATTTTGGTTGGGCACCCAAATCTAGATAGGATGTTGGCCTCAAGGAAGGTTATTATAATAGTGTTAGTGGTTTGCCTTGACGATATGGCTTCTATCCATTTCGTGAAATAGTCTGTAGCAGCGAGGATCCATTTGTGTTGGGCAGAGGAAGGAGGGTGGATTTCACCAATGAAGTTTAGAGCCCATTGTTGAAAAGGTGCTTCAGTACAGATAGGCTTTAGGGGCAGGGGTAAAAGCTTTTTCTTTCCTTCAAAAATTTGACACTTACGACAGGAGGTTACATATTTATTTACATCAGAAAACAAAGTAGGCCAATAGAAACTAGCTCTAAGAATTTTGTCAGCAGTGGTTTTCTAATAAAGATGTCCTCCATAGTCACTTGCATGAAACTCTTGTAACACTTTGTCAGATTCTTCTTTCAATAAACAGTTGAGGAGAATACCTTCATGATTACTCCAAAACAAAGAATTATCTACTATGCAAAATTTTACAGATTTCATTTTTAAAATCCTGCTTTTGGTCCTGGATAATTCAGGAGGCGCTTGTAGATTTAGTAAAACATATATGATGTCAACATACCATGGTAATTCAATAAAGGCCTGGCTGATTGGTGGAGTCACTATCTCCTCTCCATTATCCATTTCTGCAATAAAAATTATATCTAAGGCATGACAGTTCGATTCAACCGTGATTTTGGCTAAACCTTGGCCTTTGATTAACTTTGTTGGTTTGATTTCTAGGTCATATCCTAGTATAGTAGTGATCAATTTCCCTCTCTTTCCATCTAGACCATCCTGAGTTAGGATATCCTTGACTACTGAATTAGGGACATAGGCTATTATATGCGAATATAAAATGTAAACTCTGAAATCTTTGATAGCTTTGACCAAAGCAAAGGCTTTCTTTTCCATTATGTTGTATTTTAAGGGAGCATCCCTCAAGGATTTGCTACAAAAGGCAATAGCTTGTTCATAACACTGATAATTTCTCTACAATAGAACTGCAGCAATTTTATGTTCTGAAGCAAAGGAAAATAAAATGAAATCTATGTCAAATTTTGGACTGATCAAAATTAATGTTTTAGTTAAGGCTATCTTAATGTCTTCGAAGGATTTCTTAGCCTCAATGGTCCACTTTATGGTTGAATATTTTTTCAACATATTGTTCAATGATCTAATTAATTATGCTAGGTTAGAAATAAGTCTCCTAAGAAAGTTAATTTTCCCTAAAATGGCTTGTAATTCTTTAATGCTCATAGGATGTTGTATCTGTAAGATGGCTTCTATTCTTGCAGGATCTATTCGGATACCATTTTTTGAGATTATATTCCCTAATAACTTTCCGTCTTCTAACCCAAATAAATATTTCTTGGGATTTAAATAAATTCCATACTTCCTACATTTGATGAAAACCTACCTTAGATGATCAAAGTGTTGATTATCAGATTTTGAGAATACAGTGATGTCATCTAAATATATTACTAGGAAGTCATGAATTTCCTTGTCAAAATTTATGTCCATGTGTCCTTGGAAAGTGGCCCCTACATTCATTAATCCAAAAGGCATCTTCACATACATGAATGTGCCCCAAGGAGTAGTGAATGCAGTTTTGGCCTGGTCATCTAGGTGAACTAAAATCTAATTGTAACTAGAAAAGCCATCCAATAATGAGATTCTAGTTGATCTGACTACCCTTTGTAAGATATGATCCATTTTAGGGAGAGGGTAATTGTCTTTGAGTGAAACTTTATTAAGATTCCTGAGATCAACACAAAGTCTGATCTCACCAGTTTTCTTCCTTGTTGGCACCAAATTAGAAACCCAATTAGAGAATCTGATTGGTGCTATTATCTTGGCCTCATACATCCTTCAAATTTCCTTTTCAATAAGAGGCAATAGGATGGGATTAATCCTCCTAAGTTTTTGTCTGAAAGGCTTTTGGTTTTCTTTTATGGGGATGGTGTGTTGTATGATTCTAGTGTCATAGGACTTGAGGTCCTCATAACTCCAAGCAAAGACATCTTGGAATTATTTTAATAGTTCAAATTATTTCACTTTTTCAGTAGGAGGTAATGATTTCGACAATTTGATTAATTTTGGATTAACCATAGTGCCTATACTACACTCCTCTATATCATATTTTAAGGTTTCCATCTTTGGTTTTCTAGGGACATCAATTGAGTCAAACAAGTCTTCCAAAGGGGTTAATCCTTTGGGTAAAAATTTGCCTTTGAGATTCATGACTTCAGAGTCTTCATCAATTGTTTCATCAACCCCAACTTGCTTTAGGTTTTCTACATCTGATTTTGCAAATTTAGTGGGATGAAATCTATCGATCTTTTCATCTTCTATTTCATCCTTAAAATCAGGATCTAATGTTATATCAATATCTATATTACTATTTACAAATTCTTCTTCTAAAGTTAAAAAAATTGTTTATCTGTTGGTCATTAGCAAATACTTGCCAGTTTTTCAAGTTATCTGGGATAGCAGATCTGTGTCTGACCTCAGCAGTGTCCTAATGGTTAGGTTGAAATGGTAACTTACAAGTGCTGGCAAACATTGCTAAACTATGATCCTGCATATTATGTTTCCTTGGGATGACTGCAGGCTTAGTTTCTATGAAAGTATTCATTATTTATACAATTGTCCCTCTATAAAAACTTAATCTAGGATCTTTGGCCATATATACAGCAATAATTTATTTTATAACTAACTTAGAGTCTCCCAAGACAGAAGCACTTTTGGCTCCTAAATTCCTAACTAGTTTGAGACCTAAAATTAGGGCGTCATACTTAGCCATGTTGTTAGTGCATTTAAAATTTAGTCCATAAGCATGGCCTTCTGAGTGATCATTTTCCATATTGTATATCCAAACTCCTGCTCCTACTCCTAACTTATTTACTGATCCATCAAATTCAAGGTGCCATAATATCTCATGTTCATAATTTTCACTGTCAGGAGGAACAAAATTTTCATTATCTGTTGCATTTCGATTATCTTGTTTATTGGAAATCTCTTGAGTTTGGACAGATTCATTTTTAGCTGTAACTGCAATTTCTTTTTGTTCTAAAATAACACTTTTTGAAGTAGTTTGTTGTGTTTGTTTAGCATTATACAAAATAAAAGAATAAATGTCTAAATAGATGGAGTAGATAGGAAAGTTTTGAGGTTTATCCTGGCTACTTGCCATAGATTTCATTAGGGTTTCTCTGTACAGCTTTTTGGGTGGTCCAAAAACAAAGATTGTGGCATTTGACATGTCAAGTTGTAAAGATCCTTGGAATTTACCCCCCCGTGATCTAGACAATAGCATGCCATATTTAGGTGGGATGTTAGCAACTACTATATCCATGAGAATTCTCTTAGCAGGATATTGTACTAAGGTAACACACAGGTCTTTGATTAACACTAGAAACTTTACTTGACTTGAGTCAAATGAAAATAAGTCCTTGTAAGGTTTTTTTATGTCTAAGTTTAATTTTTCCATGATTGATTTGGGCATTAAATTGTGTGAGGCCCCAGAATCTAACATTGCGTTGTGTAAGATTTTATCATGAATGCTAAGGCTAATATAAAAGGGTGGTATCCCTCCTTCTAATGGTTTTCCGTTAACATCAAGACCAAATATAAGCTCTGGCTGATCATCAAACAAGTTGACAGAATCTTCATTCCCAACAATGTTTAAGGTTTGGTTTATTTGAGACTTATAGGTTTCAATTTTAATCAGTTCCGTTAAGGGAACTGAAATTTTTAGTTTAGCTACCTCTGCTCCCAAATTGAAAGGCAAAGGGGATTTTTCTGTTTGAGGGCTTGGAATTTTCATAGCAATAATTGGAGTAGGTTACTCTTCTTTTTCTGTAATTGAGGTACTTTTACGTGGATTTTCTAATCTGGTGTTTGGAGATTTTTCCACTGCTTCCTTAAAGGGGATTGAAGTGGATGGTTGATCACTAGGGAGCTGATTAGGGGTTATATCTACAATGGTGGGACCAAGAGGGTTCTAGTTTGGTCTAGGGAGGATTTGGAAAGTTTTAGTAACTAGATCTTCTTTGATTTTCATGGGTTGATGGGCAACGTTTTCTTGGTTTGGTTAGGAGTATCAATATTCTTTTTACTCCTCAAGTTATATTGTTTGTGTACTTCAAAGATGGCAGAATCATATCATTGTTTATAATCAAATGATTCTCCAGATTGGGTATGTAATTGTTGCAGCATATGCAGTTCCTGCTCATCTTGGATCAAGAAGACAATTTCCTCATCATCTAATCCCATCAGGTTAATGTGTGTGTCTTGTTCAGGGTCATCTGAATGAGATGTTTTAGCATAGTTTTCTTGAAAAGGAGGCCTAATATTTTGATCAGGTCCATTTTTTCCAGTATTCTGCTTTTGATTCATTCTAAAGTTTGGATTTCTACCTGGAGGTGCCTATTGATTATCCCATTGAGGTTTCCTCTCCATATTATCTATCCTATCCATAAGCTTTTCCATACTCTTGGCCAAGACATCTATTTTAAGGTCAAAGGGTGAGGCTTCATCTTTTGCAGATCGTCTCCTTTCACTCCTAACTCTAGCTCTTTTTGCTAGCAAATTGGCTTCTACACTAACTGCTACACTCTGCATGTCTTCTAACATTGGGGGATTTCTCTCTCTAAGTTGGAATGCCATATCAATATCAAACCCATCAGGAAATTTTATTAATGCTAAGTCATGTGGGGGTCTAAGATTAACTAGTATTGCGTTGTATATATTGTTAAATCTAGTGCAATAATCCTGGACTATTTCATTTGGTCTTCTTTTAAAATTTTTGTACTCTGAAAGGATTTGCAAAGGGTTCTTTTTCTTTTCCTATCTATTTAGAAATTTCTGATAAAATATATCTAGACTATCTATGCTATTAGCAGGTAACGCTCTAAACCATTTCCTAACATCATCGACTAGATTCTAAGAAAAAAGTCTCATTTGAACATCTCCAATATCAATTTCATGTAATTCAAAGTAATCAATCATTTTGTTTACATGATGTTGTGTTGTATAAGGTCCTATGCCATCAAATTGGACAATTTTGTTTTGGTAGTCTTATGGCATGGCACCAAGTGGGGTAGGTAACACAAGAGGAGCATATCTATTTGCCATGGTTCTAAGTTGGGCAGGGCTAAGACGTGGGGTTGACATACTTTGAGATGATGCAATAGTCGATGGAGAACTAGGGGTAGTAGGTGATTGATGGGTAATGGTTGGTTGGTAGGGAAGTGAAGGTATAAATGGAGGTGGGGAATGAACTTCAAAGGTTGAAGGGAATAATGGTGAACTAAGAGTAGTGGACACAGGTTCAGAAAGCTCAGGGATCTTAGTAGTGGTAAGGGATGACTGAGTGGAATTCAGAATATATTCATCAATTGACTGGTTTGCCTTTCGGACTTCGAGGTTTACATTAAACTCTAGATCTAGAATTATGTCGTCAAGTTCACTTTCAGACCTAGTTCTAAATAAGGAAAGGTTAAACGACACATCAAAGGGAAGGTCTTCTAGAAACAACCACTCATCACGACATGAAGCTGCTTTAATTGAAGGTGTTGGACCGACTAAACTTTCTTGTATTTTGAGTCTTCTCGAAATCAGGTTGGGATTATCGACTACTTGGGCAGGGTTTGGATCTGGATTAGCCCTAGTATAGTGAGTTCTCCTTGAAGTGAGAATTTCAATCTTTTATAAGTACTTTCCTTTTTGTGAAATTTTGTAAATAACTTCTAATAAACCCTTCAAGACACTTGAAATAAAGATTTGAAATTTTCTCAAAGGTTTATTAAGACTGAGGATTTGAGTCCCCAGTATGGTTGCCACTATGTTATCATTGAGTATTTTTCCCTAGAAGCTATCACAAGAAGGAAAAGACTGAAGTAACCACAAACGAATCTTTTAGGCTTAGGCTCTAGCCAACCTAAGTCTAGAGAGGGCTCTCTCTCTATAATTTATCTTTATTTTTATGGGATTTTAGGCTAGTTCTTAGTGTTCATGGGGTTTTGGTTCTTATTTTAAGGTTGGGTGGTGGAATTCTTGGAGGAGATGGATAGAGCTAGGTCTTCAAGCCATTGGGCTATGGAGTCAACGAATGGATAACATCACTGGACCAGATCATTAAAGGGAATGTTCACAGGGCAGGCTAGCAAAGAAAAATGAAAATCTTTAGGCCTAACGGATGAAATAATTATAACCAGGGTGAAAGGGCACTTAAGAATCCTTGGACCAAGATCAGAATGAAGAATAGAGGATGATCATGAACAAAAGGAAATTAAGAATCCTTTTCTATAGACCAGAGGAGAAACTACGGAAGCTAAGGAGTAATTAAGAATTCCCTAGCTAAGATAGTTTAGGAGAAGACATTCAGAATGTAAAACAGTCAAGACAGAGTGCATTTAAGAAATTTCTGGAATATCATTCCTTGTTATACATTTAGATTCTGGAGATACAAATAAAATTATGGAAAAAACATAAGGGAAAACAACATTGAACATGAGATAATACTTATTTGCATTTCGCTTTACACAAGAATCCTGTAAAATATCTGATCTTTATTCCTTGATCTAGCAAGCCAACCCAATAATTGATACAATAAAATTTCGATTTGAGAGAAAAAGTCTATATAAATGTCTTGGAATCCACACCTAATACTTCGAAATATGAAGTATACATACAAAATTATTTACAAAATATCTCAAAACAACTTGAGACTTAATCTAGGGAATAAAAAATAGCTTCGTGCATGAAGATAGAGACAGATGTTGAACTGCTTCATGTTGTCCCTTTTATTGTGGTGTTGCTGGCTGTTTTAGTTAAGTTGGAGCCCTTTAAGATGATTGATATTTGTAGCATTTCTACGCTATAATATTATTTACTTTCATCTTTCAACTAATACTCTTTTACCCTGCTACTCTTTGAACCTGCTGCTCTACTTTTACCTGTTTTAACTGGTTGCCTTCATTTACTGTGCAATAACTTTCTAATGTAAATTTATTACAGTAAATATGTCATGTTTCACCACCATTCTGCATTAGGTATTTTTACATTCATCATCCTTCTGTAGATTTCATTTGCCTCTATGTACTTTGAAAAAATTGGCTTAGTGAGCAACAAATGTTTGACCTCATGCTCCAGGAAAAGAAAAGTTTCAAATGTATCATATAACACTTTACCTATTGGCAAAGATTCAATAGCTGAAGAGCTAGCTTGTTCCTTGGCCCACTTCTTGAGTCTATCATTATAGTCCAACTGAGGCATGAGCTTTTCATTTATGACCATAGGACTGGGAAAAACCTTCTCCCTCAAAGTCTGAAACTTAGCATGAATCTATCAATGGCTACCTCAATGTTATGGAATTTCTCTTCTAAGTCGAGCATAAGGTTTCCTTTGGAAAGAACCTTCCTAATCTCCAGAATGGTCTCGATCCTATCTTCTATGTTAAGCTCATGGAGCTCATATCTGTTCTTGTTGTCTAGGAAGTGGATGAGTCGATTGGCATCCTCTAGTTTATCCCCCAGTTCTTCCTTTACTTTTTGGATAGCTTTAGTAGCTATCTTCACTAATTTTGTCTACTCAAATATAATTTGAATTGATGGCCAAATATCATTGACAGAGTCAATGATATTGGCCCAAAGAATTTCTTTGGTTTGTCCTAGTGGTTTCTGTAGTGTTAAATCCTTCTCCAGGATTTTGATTCTCTCACCCATTCTCAGTGCTTTTTGTGTTTCTTCCTTTTGCTGGTGTTGGGCAAGTTTACAAGCAGTTTCCATACATGCTACCTTTTTCTTTAGTGTCTTCATCTCTGTAGCCTATATAGACATCTCTTCCATGGCTTTTACTAATTATGCTACTTTTTCTCCCTGTGTACTTGTTGCTGCTGAAGATTTTGTTGTTTCTGGCAATGTTGTGGAAGGTGGATCTGTGGGTGCCAATTATGTTAATAGTGTGGAAGGAATTATAGTAGATACTGTGGGGATGATAGCTCTAGAAGTTGTGGCCAAGTAAGTTTGCTTCGAATGAATAAAAGTGTCTAACTCCTTCTCTGTCTCCTTTAGTTGATCGTTTAGCTTCAGGACCAACTCCATGAGCTCTTCATGTCCTTGCTCTGCTTCTAGGACTTCCTTTGTTTATGGGTGATGCAGCTGGGGTATCTTTAGTTGTTTCTTGAGTGTAGAAATGTCATCATTTTTCTTTTTAATCAACTACTTTTTTGATTTTACATCTTTGGGATCGTGTGCCAATTCAATCACTAAATCCTCTAAGGACTTGATTCTATTATCCTTGGCCTATGAGGAGGCCTTCTCCAACTGAAATTGTGCTGATATATTGTTCAGGGAATTTTGTAATTGGTGGGCAACAATTTCCTTCCCTGTTAATGTGGAATATATCATCTCCCCTGTTTGCTTGTGCAGTTCAATTTGGTCAATGGGATGAATATCCCTTGCCAGTACTTCAAAGTCCACCTTTTTGAAATCTGATGTTGCTCTTGGCTGCTAAGTGGTTGGATTGATAAATGTCATCCGCATTTTCCTCTCTTTGATATCAAAGGCTGACATTAGCCTTGTTTGATTAGTGGGAGTCATATTCAGATATTGGGCATATGTTTGGGCCTTAAGCCTCTCAATATTGGCTTTGATCTCTTTGTATCTTTCCTTAATATCTTGGTCCTTATCCACAGGCATTCTAAAGGAAGATACCTCAACACTTTGCTACCTCATCAACATCTAAGTCTATGATGTTAAGGGCTCCTGCATACTCCCAGATAGAGTGATGGGCTTGCTTCTTTCAACCTCTGTGTTGGTGACCTCAGCTGAGTCATTAGTGAACTCTTGCTCAGAGACTAAATTGGCCTTTTGCCTTTTGTTTGACTCTTCGTGTACATCAGAAGTAGGCATTCTTGAAGTGGAAACCCCTTCTCTATTCCTTTTTGGGACCTTCTCCTCATTCTAAGTAGTTTGCATGACTGGATGGGCACTTGAAGTAGTTTATGGTTCTTCTGAGGGTTCTATCATGGTTGATTGTTTTGGCCTATCTGACTATTCTGGCACCTGCAGGAAAGAACCCTCATCAAGTTGTTTTTCTAGATATATTAATGTGTTTTCCACAGTAACTTTAGTATTATCCTTGTCCTCTAAAGTGTCTTCCACCCATTGCAATTGGTTGGCATTAGGGATGCGGTGATGGATATAGGGAGCCATCTTGTTCTTCTGCCTCCTTTTGCAGATGAAATCCAAGGGATGATATCTGCATATCAAGCTCTATTTTAGTTTTGATCTCTGAAGGATTAGGTCAGCCCCTTTTGTAGCTTCTCTGCTATTACAAATAAAAGGACCCAATTGGTCTTTGATCTTGAGATGGGCTTTCTTTTTGGCTTTAACAAAGTTCACCTCATCTGAATTTATTATTTGCCTGTAGTACTCCAAGGAAAATAACCTCATTGGGAGGTATTTAGGTAGTTTGTATGGAGCCATCTCACAGCCATAAATACTAATTTCAGTGTGGTTTTGGTACAAGTACCAATCTCCCACCTAATGACTGATGTTTAAATGAAGGAATCTCCTAATCTCAGGACTGATTCTTGGTGGAGGGGTTCCACTGAGCATGGTCATCACAGGGTGGACAAAGGAATCTATGAATTTATTGTATGAACAAGGGGAGGAATATTGATGAATCAATGGGGTCCAGAAGATGACTACTCTTGGTTGGCCCTTGGTGTCCAACTTTTTCAAGGTAAGTGGGAATTTATCTACTTGGAATTATAGGAAAAGGTGATACAAGACGAAGGAGTATTTGAAGACTCTCTCATTACTCATTTTGAGGAACTATTCATGCATCCTGTGAGCTATGAACTGAGCATAGTCATATATGACAGTAGGAGGCTACCCTAGAGTGTACATGGACATGAAAGCTAGGATAATTTCATCAATGTATTCACTTGTTGAGTAACCCAAAACACAATATATCATGGATACAATATTTCTACCCCAAGGAGAAAATATAGTTGCTACATATGGATGGGGCTCTTTGGGGGTATACTTTTCTTATACGATGAAGGTTTGGATTAATTGGGCAAATATTGCAGTGCTAAGTTTGGGATATAGGTCCAATAGGCCTCTAATTGAGAGGGGAGTCAAGTTTTAGCCAGGCTAGAGTTGTAGCATCTCATTTATAGATTTAGCGGTGATAGTGAAAAGTATAGCCTAGTTAGGGGACATGACTGCTCTTCGACTGGGGACATAGTTGGCATGGAAATAATGTAAAATTTCAGGGAAAATGTGGACTTGGGGGAACTGGTACTTGGATAAATTTGACTCCCAAAGGTTTTGTCAACATGGTTCAGGAAGTTGTCCCTACTTTGGCAGTGTATTTTGGGCAAGAGCTCCATTGCAGAGGTGTCTTTTATCTAAAAATCCTTATCATCCAGGGGGAGGTGGTCTACGTCTAAGTGGGGTGTAGAGATGGGTCTTACATCCATGGCAATTGGGGCAGCCATTCTCAGTTCTTGTGGATTTGAGAATGGGGGAGGTAATTTGTAGTGGTTTTAGGGAAATGGTGGTTCAACAGAGAGTAGGCTTGAGTTCTTTGAGTTTCTTCAATTAATCTTCATCTTAACTAAGAATACTCAGTAACTGGTTTTAAATTGATAGGGTTTTTTGGTGAATTGTGGCTTAAATACCTAGAATTGAGGTAAACTTGCTCTGAACAGGGCGGCTAGCAATTTCAAATGGTTAAAAGGGCTTTCTGTAGGCTGGAAAGCTAGCTTGGTGCTCTGTGGCATCTTTGGAGTGTAATTGGACGTGGGTTGATGGCTTCGATGTTCACAAGTGTGTGCATGTGTTTCAGAGGTTTACAGTTGAAATTCCAATGAAAACAAATGATTTGGGGCCTTTCTGGCTTTATGCACAAAATTCAATTTTGGCGGGTATAGGGTGAACAATGGTCAATTTGTCATGTCGTGTATGGGCGGTAAACGGTTTCTATCGCACCGCCTTTCGGCACTTGGTGGTATTCGGGAGGGGCCACCCGATTCCACTCATCGGCTGACACATAGCATCGGGAGATGGTGGACAAACCACTTTATTGGGTGGGTATCATTCGGTAGATGGGTTAGCCTAATATGAATAGGGGCCGTCAGATGTAGAGGGAAGCGATCGAACAGTGATCAAGTAGGGAAACTGCACGGAGGCTAGTTCGGTGGGCGCTTAAGTGTGGCGGTATCGGGGTTAATGATGGCTTAAAGAGTGATTAGGCCATCACGGTGATTAATGGAGGGTCTTGAATGGTGCTTTGTTTATTTTGATCATAGATCGATCAATTAAAGATTTTTGTCGGGGTGATTATATATTATAGTTTATATTTAAACTAAGGGGTAGGGTTAATTAATATGTAGGAGCTATATATATGGGGAAATGGGTTGTTCATTGGGAATTAATATAATAAACTTAATAATTAATATGAAAAGATGAGCGAAAAGGAAAAATAAGTAAATGCTCTTTTTGTGAATTTGATGTTTTCACATATTTAACATTAATACTTAGGGTAATGTGTTTTTGTGGGTTTTTTTGGGAAAAATGGGTTTTCCATGGGGGTGATTACATTCCCTAGGCAAATAGTCTTTTAACCTTACGAAAAGCGGTTTTATTAGGGAAATGAGGGGGAATGAAGGGAGATAAATTTTTGATGAGGGGGAATCTAGTACTTGTTGTCCTTAAGTCATTAAGCCGAGGGTTTGGTCCCTCCAAAAGTCAGAGAAATGCTCTAAGCCTATTTGACCTAAAGGATTTAAGTACTTAAAATTTCATTTATGGGAAATTAGTAAAGTAAAGGAGTAAAATGAATGGGGATAAGGTAATTAGTTGACTTTGTAAACCATTTGCATGTATGATTGCTCATTCGTATCTGGAACTTTTATGATGAGAATGATAAATATGCTTTTTGTCTAACCAATCATCATACTTCTACAACCTTTCTTCTACTTACCCATCTGCTCATCCTACCATTTTTACTTCTCTTTATGAGGGTGCATTTGACCTAGCAAACCCTTATCAAATATTTTTCTTTGTCTTTGAAATAGTAAACTAACTAAATCTAACCATATTACATCCAAGGGCTCAAATTAAACAGTTGAGTTCCTTTTATTTACTCTACCTATGTAATTATCTGCCAAGGTTAAATAGTTTGGTAGGATTTTGTTCTCTAACTACCAACATGAAATTTAAGGCATGGCACATTCAATATTAGATAGTTCGATTACCATGGATTGTGGCATGAATAACAAGCTGCACACAATCATTATTATGCATAAAAGTAAATAGTAGTGGCAATTTGACTTGCTCACTTTCATGGTCTTTTTCCTTTTCTTGGGTTCATATTTTTCATATATTTTTATCTTTTTGTTCTTTTTGTCCTTTGATTATTCTTTTAGGACATACCCTCTTTACATTTTTTAATTTTTTTGAATATGGAAAACATTTGCAGAAAGCAAAGGTATGTATATATTACAAGGTTTAATCTCAGTCATTCAAAATGATGGCTCCTATTCGTATAGGAGCCTAACAATGGCTCCACTTGGGGATGGAATTTCCTGGTGAAATGTCAAGAACTTTGTAGATTAATGGCCTTCTGAATTGCTGTGATATTACCTTGCAACCTTTCCCTTTTATGCTTCTACATTATTACTATTTATGGTAGTAATACTTTTAAAGCTTAGGGCCTTCTCTCCGAGCTTCAACTTCAAAATCACCATCCAATCAACTCTAGACTTTTGAATGGAAAGTTACTGGTCCTCCTTCTGAATCTGTGCAATCCATTTCTTCAAGGAAGAAAGCATTATTACCTCTAAAAGCATAGATGTTATATGGGCCTTTCCATAGGAAATCGAATTTCCCATGTTTACCTCTATCTCCTCTCCTTGAATCCTATTTTAAAACTTTGTATCCTAGGTAAAAATCTTCAGCCTTGGTCCTTTTATCAAAATTCTTCTTGACCCTTTCCTACACAACCTGAGATCGCATGTACACTTCTTCCTTGGTTTGCAACGAATGAATTGTTTGGCTGATTCTTCTTTGGATGTCATTTGGCTCAGCCTGCAATTCTTGGAGTAGCTTCATCACTAGTGTTCCCAACGAAGATGGGAAAACAACTGTCATTCCATAGATTGATTGATAGGGAGAAGTACCAATTGGTTTTTTTGTGGTTAACTTGTGTTCCCATAAGGCATTTACTAGCTTTTTGTTCCATGTTTTCTTGTTATCCTCTAATAGTTTCTGGATGATATTTACCAGACTTTTGTTTGAGGATTCTGTTAGTCCATTTCCTTGGGGATAATAGTTGTGGAATGGCCAAGGGTTATATGATACTTACTACAGAAATCTCTCATTTTTCTAGATTTGAAAGCAACTGCATTATCAATGATTATTTTGGTTGGGCACCCAAATCTAGATAGGATGTTGGCCTCAAGGAAGGTTATTATAATAGTGTCAGTGGCTTGCCTTGATGGTATGGCTTCTATCCATTTCGTGAAATAGTCTATAGTAGCGAGGATCCATTTGTGTTGGGTAGAGGAAGGAGGGTGGATTTCACCAATGAATTCTAAACCCCATTGTTGAAAAGGTGCTTCAGCAAAGATTAGTTTTAGAGGCAGGGGTAAAAGCTTTTTCTTTGCCTCAAAGATTTGACACTTATGACAGGAGGTTACATATTTCTTTACATTAAAAAACAAAGTAGGCCAATAGAAACCAACTTTAAGAATTTTGTTAGTAGTGGTTTTCCAGTAAAGATGTCCTCCACAGTCACCTGCATGAAACTCTTGTAACACTTTGTCAGATTCTTCTTTCAATAAACAGTTGAGAAGAATACCTTCATGATTCCTCCAAAACAAAGCATTATCTACTATTGAAAATTTTACAGATTTCATTTTTAAAAACCTGCTTTTGGTCCTGGATAATTTAGGAGGAGCTTGTAGATTTAGTAAAACATATATGATGTCAGCATACCATTGTGATTCAATAAAGGCCTGACTGATTGGTGGAGTCACTATCTCCTCTCCATTATCCATTTCTGTAATAAAATTTATATCTAATGCCTAACAGTTCGATTCAGCCATGAGCTTGGCTAAACCTTGGCCTTTGATTAACTTTGTTGGTTTGATTTTTAGGTAATATTCTAATATAGTAGCGATCCATTTCCCTCTCTTTCCATCTGGACCATCCTGAATTAGGATATCCTTGACTAATGAATTAGGGACATAGGCTATTATATGAGAATATAAAATGTAAAATCTGAAATCTTTGATGGCTTTGACCAAAGAAAAGGCTTGATTTTCCATTATGTTGTATTTTAAGGGAGAATCCCTCAGGGCTTCGCTAAAAAAGGCAATAGGTTGTTCATAACCCTAATCATTTCTCTACAGTAGAAATGAAACAATTGTATGTTCTGGAGCAAAGGAAAATAAAATGAAATCTCTGTCAAATTTTGGACTGATCAAAATTGGTGTTTTATTTAAGGCTAGCTTAATGTCTTCAAAGGATTTCTTAGCCTCAACGGTCCACTTTATGGTTGAATCTTTTTTCAACATATTGTTCAATGATCTAGTTAATTCTGCTAGGTTATAAATAAATATCCTAAGAAATTTTATTTTCCCTAAAAAGGCTTGTAATTATCTAATGCTCTTAGGATGTGGTATCTGTAAGATGGCTTCTATTCTTGCAGGATCTATTCGGATACCATATTTTGAGATTATATGCCCTAATAACGTTCCCTCTTCTAACCCAAATAAATATTTCTTGGGATTTAAAGAAATTCCATACTTCCTGCATTTGATGAAAACCTGCCTTAGATGATCTAAGTGTTGATTATCAGATTTTGAGAATACAGTGATGTTATCTAAATATATTACTTGGAAGTCATGAATTTCCTTCTCAAAATATATGTCCATGGCTCTTTGGAAAGTGGCCCATGCATTCATTAATCCAAAAGGCATCTTCACATACATGAATGTGCCTCAAGGAGTAGTGAATGTAGTTTTGGCTTGGTCATCTGGGTGAACTAAAATCTGATTGTAATCATAAAACCCATCCAATAATGAGATTCTGGTTGACCCAACTACCTTTGGTAAGATATGATCCATTTTAGGGCGAGGGTAATTGTCTTTGAGTGAAACTTTATTAAGATTCCTGAGATCAACACAAAGTCTGATCTCACCAGTTTTCTTCCTTGCTGGCATCAAATTAGAAACCCAATCAGAGAATATTATTGGTGCTATTATCTTGGCCTCATACATCCTTCAGATTTCCTTTTCAATAGAAGGCAATAGGATGGGATTAATCCTCCTAAGCTTTTGTCTGAAAGGTTTTTGGTTTTCTTTTATGGGGATGGTGTGTTGTATGATGCTGGTGTCATAGGACTTGAGGTCCTCATAAGTCCAAGAAAAGACATCTTGGAATACTTTTAATAGTTCAATGTATTTCAATTTTTCAGTAGGAGGTAAAGATTTCAACAGTTTGATTAATTTTGGATTTTCCTTAGTGCCTATATTACACTCCTCTATATCATATTTTAAGGGTTCCATCTTTGGTTTTCTAGGCACATCATTTGAGTCAAACAAGTCTTCCAAAGGGGTTAATCCTTTAGGTAAAAAGTTTTCTTTGAGATTAATGACTTTAGAGTCTTCGTTAATTGTTTCATCAACCTCAACTTGCTTTGGGTTTTCTACATCTGATTTTGCAAATTTAGTGGGATGAAATCTATCTATCTTTTCATCTTCTATTTCATTACTTTCTATTTCATCCTTAAAATCAGGATCTAATGTTATATCAGTATCTATATTACTATTTCCAAATTCTTCTTCTAAAGATAAAAAATTGTTTATCTATTGGTCATTAGCAAATACTTACCAGTTTTTCAAGTTATCTGGGACAACAAGTCTGTGCCTGACCTCAGCAGTGTACTGATGGTTAGGTTGAAATGGTAACTTACAAGTGCTGGCAAACATTGCTAAACTATGAGCCTGCATATTATGTTTCCTTGGGATGACTGCAAGCTTAGTTTCTAGGAAAGTATTCATTATTTCTACAATTGTCCCTCTATAAAAACTTAATCTAGGATCTTTGGTTATATATACAAAATTAATTTGTTTTATAACTAACTCAAAGTCTCCTAAGACAGAAAATCTTTTGGCTCCTAAATTCCTAACTAGTTTGAGACCTAAAATTAGGGCTTCATACTCATCCATGTTGTTAGTGCATTTAAAATTCAGTTTGTAAGCATGAACTTCTGAGTGATCATTCTCTAGATTGTATATCTACACTCTTGCTCCTACTCCTAACTTATTCACTAATCCATAAAATTCAAGGTGCCATAATAGCTCATGTTCATAATTTTCACTGTCAAGAGGAACAAAATTTTCATTGTCTGCTGCATTTTGATTATATTGTTTATTGGGAATCTCTTGAGTTTGGATAGTTTCATTTTTAGTTGTAACTGCAATTACTTTTGGTTCTAAAATAATATTGTTTGAAGTAGTTTGTTGTGTTTGTTCAGCATTATTCAAAATAAAAGAATCAATGTCCGAATTGATGGAGTAGATAGGAAAGTTTTGAGGCCTATCCTGGCTACTCACCACATATTTCATTAGGGTTTCTCTGTACAGCTTTTTGGGTGGTCCAAAAACAGAGATTGTGGCATATGACCTGACAAGTTGTAAAAATCCTTGGAGTTTAGCCCCCCGTGATCTAGACAATAGCATTTCATATTTAGGTGGGATGTTAGTGACTACTATATCCATGGGAATGCTCTTAGCAGGATATTGTACTAAGGTAACACATAGGTCTTTAATTAACCCTAGACACTTTACTTGAATTGAGTCAAATGAAAATAAGTCCTTGTAAGGTCTTGTTATGTCTAAGTTTAACTTTTCCATGACTTATTTGGGCATTAAATTGTGTGAGGCCCCAGAATCTAACATTGCATTGTGTAAGATTTTATCATGAATGTTAAAGCTAGTATAAAAGGGTGGTATCCCTCCTTCTAGTGGTTTGTCATTAACATCAGGACCAAATATAAGCTCTGGCTAATCATCAAATAAGTTGACAGAATCTTCATTCCCAACAATGTTTAAGGTTTGGCTTATTTGAGACTTATAGGTTTCACATTTAATCAACTCTGTTAAGGGAACTAAAATTTTTAGTTTAGCTACCTCTTCTCCCAAATTGAAAGGCAAAGGGGATTTTTCTATTTGAGGGCTTGGAATTTTCATAGCAGGAATTGGAGTAGGTTGCTATTCTTTTTCTATATTTGAGTTCTTTTTATGTGGATTTTCTAATATGGTGTTTGGAGATTTTTCCACTATTTCCTTGGAGGGGACTGAAGTGGATGGTTGATCACTAGGGGGTTGATTAGGGTTTATATCTACAATGGTGGGACCAGGAGGGTTCTGGTTTGGTCTAGGGAATATTTGGAGAGTTTTAGTAACTAGAGCTGCTTTGATTTTCCTAAGTTGATTGGGCATTGTTTTCTTGGTTTGGTAAGGAGTATCAGTATTCTTTTTACTCCTCAAGTTATATTGTTTGTGTACTTCAAAGATGGAAGAATCATATCCCTTTTTATAATCAAATGATTCTACAGATTGGGTTTGTAATTGCTGCAGCATATGTAGTTCCTACTTATCTTGGGTCAAGAAGATAGTTTCCTCATCATCTAATCCCATCAAGTTAATGTGTGTGTCTTGTTCAGGGTCATCTGAATGAGATGCTTCAGTGTAGGTTTCTTGAAAAGGAGGCCTAATATTCTAATCATGTCCATTCATTCTAGTTTTCTGATTGTGATTCTTTCTAAAGTTTGGATTTCTAACTAGAGGTGCCTGTTGATTATCCAATTGAGGCTTCCTATCCATAAGATTTTCCATACTCTTGGCCAGGGCATCTATTTTAAGGTCAGTGGGTGAGGCATCATATTTTGCAAATCCTCTCCTTTCATTCCTAACTCTATCTCTTTTTGATAGCAAATAGGCTTCTACACTAACTGCTACACTCCGTATGTCTTCTAAAGTTGGGGGATTTCTCTCTCTAAGTTGGAATTCCATATCAGTATCAAACCCATCAGGAAATTGTATTAATGCTAAGTCAATTGGGGGTCTAAGATTAATTGGTATTGCATTGTATATATTGTTAAATATAGTACAATAATCCCAGATTGTTTCATTTGGTCCTCTTTTAATATTTTTGTACTCTGAAAGGATCTAAAAGGGTTCTTTTTCTTTTCCCATCTATTTAGAAATTTCTGATAAAATATATCTAGACTATGTATGCTATTAGCAAGTAACATTGTAAACCATTTCCTAACATCACCGGCTAGAGTTTGAGCAAAAAGTCTCATTTGAACATCTCCAATATCAGTTTCATGTAATTTAAAGTAATCAATCATTTTTTTTACATGATGTTGTGTTGTATAAGGTCCTATGCCATCAAATTGGACAATTGTGTTTTGGTAGTCATGTGGCATGGCACATGTTGGGTAGGTAACACAAGAGGAGCATATCTATTTGCCATGGCTCTAAGTTGGGAAGCACTAAGACGTGGGGTTGAGGTACTTGGAGATGATACAGTAGTCGATGGAGAACTAGGGGTAATAGGTGATTGATGGGTAATGGTAGGTTGATAGGGAAGTTAAGGTATAAATGGAGGTGGGGAATGAACTTCAGAGGTTGAAGGGAATAATGGCGAACTAAGAGTAGTGGACACTGGTTCAGAAAGTTCGGGGATCTTAGTAGTAGTAAGGGATGACTGAGGGGAATTTAGAATATATTCACCAATTGACTAGTTTGCCTTACAGACTTCGAGGTCTGCAATAAACTCTGGATCTAAAACTATGTCGTCAAGTGCACTTTCAAACCTGATTCTAAATAAGGAAAGGTCAAATGACACATCAAAGTGAATGTCTTCTAAAAATAACCACTCATCAGGGCATGAATCTGCTTTGATTGAAGGTGTTGGACAAACTAAACTTTCTTGTCTTTTGAGTCTTCTCAAAATCAGGTTGGGATTATCCACTACTGGGGCTGGGTTTGGATCTGGATTAGCCCTAGTATATTGAGTTCTCCCTGAAGCCAAAATTTCAAGCTTTTCTAATTACTTTATTTTTTGCGAAATCTTGTAAATAACTTCTAATAAACCCTTCAAGAGGCTTGAAATAAACATTTGAAATTTTCTCAAAGGTTTATTAAGACTGAGGATTTGAGTCCCCAGTATGGTCACCACTATGTTATCACTCAGTATTTTTCCCCAGAAGCTATCAGAAGAAGGAAAAGACTGAGGTAATCACAAACCAATCTTTTAGGCTTAGGCTCTAGCCAACCTAAGTCCATAGAGGGCTCTCTCTTTATAATTTAGCTTTGTTTTTATGAGCTTTTAGGCTATTTCTTCATGTTCATGGGGTTTTGGTTTTGATTTTTAGGTTGGGTGGTGGAATTCTTGGAGCAAATGGTTAGAGCTAGGTCTTCAAGCCATTGGGCTATGAAGTCAATGAATGGATAGCACAACTAGACCTGATCATTAAAGGGAATGTTCACACGGAAGGCTAGCAAAGCAAAATGAAAATGTTTAGGTCTAATGGGTGAAGTAATTCTAACCAGGGTGAAAGGGCACTTAAGAATCCTTGGACCAGGATCAGAATGAAGAATAGGAGATGATCATGAACAAAGGGAAATTAAGAATCCTTTGTTGTAGACCAGAGGAGAAACTACGGAAGCTAAGGAGAAGTTAAGAATTACCTAGCTAAGATAGTTTAGGACAAAATGTTTAGAATGTAAAATAGTCAAGACATAGTGCATTTAAGCAATTTCTGAAATATCATTCCTTGATATAGATTTAGATTCTAGAGATAGAAATAAAATTATAGAAAAAACATAAGGAAAAACAACATTGAACATGAGAGAATACTTATTTGTATTTCGCTTTACACAAGAATTCTGTAAAATATCTGATCTTTATTCCTTAATCTAGTAAGCCAACCCAGTAATTAATACAATAGAATTTTGATTTGAGAGAAAATTTCTATATAAATGTCTTGGAATCCACACGTAATATTTCGAAATATGAAGTATATATACAAAAATATTTACAAAATATCTTAAATCAACATGAGACTTAATCTAGGGAATAAAAATAGCTTCTTGCATAAAGATAAAGATAGATGTTGAACTGCTTTATGATGTCCCTTTTATTGTGGTGTTGCTGGCTGTTTCAGTTAAGTTGGAGCCCTTTAAGCTGACTGATATTTGTAGCATTTCTACGCTGGAATCTTCTTTACTTTCATATTTAAACTGATACTCTTTGACCCTACTACTCTTTGACCCTATTGCTCCACTTTTACCTGTTTTAACTAGTTGCCTTCATTTACTCGGCAGTAACTTTCTAATGTAAATTTATTACAGTAAATCTATCATGTTTTGCCACCATTCCGCATCAGGTAGTTTTACATCCATTTCATCTGTCTCTATGTACTTTGAAAAATTTGGCTTAGTGAGAAACAAATGTTTGACCTCATGCTCCAGGAAAAACAAATTTTCAAATGTATCATATAACACTTTTCCTGTTGGCAAAGCTTTAACAGCTGAAGAGCTGGCTTGTTCCTTGGCCAACTTCCTGTGTCTATCACTATAGTCTAGATGAGGCATGAGCTTGTCATTTATGACCATAGGACTGGGAAAAAGCTTCTCCCTCAAAATATGAAACCTAGCCATGAATCTATCAATGGCTACTTGCATGTTATGGCATTTCTCTTCTAAGTTGAGCATAAGGTTTCTTTTGGAAAGAACCTTCCTAATCTCTAGAATCTTCTATGTTAAGCTCATGGAGCTCATATCTATTCTTGTTGTTTAGGAAGTGGATGACTCAATTGGCATCCTTTGGTTTATCCCCCAATTCTTCCTTTATTTTTTTGATAGCTTCAGTAGCTATCTTCACTAATTCTGTTTGCTCAAATATTGGCCTTCATCATTTCTTTGGTTTGTCCCAGTAGTTTCTGTAGTGTTAAATCCTTCTCCAGGATTTTGATTCTCTTAGCCATTCTCAGTGCTTTTTGTGTTTCTTCCTTTTGTTGGAGTTGGGAAAGTTTACAATTTGTTTCCAAACTTGCTATATTTTACTTTAGTCTCTTCTTCTCTGTAGCTTGGATAGACATCTCTTCCATGGCTTTTACTAATTCTGCTTCTTTTTCTCCCTGTGTACCTATTGTTGCTGAAGATTCTATTGTTACTGGCAATGCTATGGTAGGTGGAGCTGTGGGCGCCAATGATGCTACCAGTGTGGAAGAAGCTGTTGTAGATACTGTGGGGATGAAAGTTCTAGAAGTTGTGGCCAAGTCACTTTGCTTCAATTGAATTGAAGTGTCCAACTCCATCTCTAACTCCTTGAGTTGATCGTTTAGCTTCACGACCAACACCATGAGCTCTTCATGTCCTTGCTGTGCTTCTAGGAATTCCTTTGTTTGTGGGTGATGCAGCTAGGGTCTCTTTAGCTTATTCTTGAGTGCAACAATGTCATCATGTTTCTTTTTAATCAGTTGCTCTATTGCTTTTACATCTTTGGGATCGTGTCTCAATTCAATCACTAAGTCCTCTAAGGACTTGATTATATTATCCTTGGCCTATGAGGAGGCCTTCTCCAACCAAAATTGTGCGGATATATTGTTTAGGGAGTTCTGTAATTGGTGGGCAGAAATTGTCTTCCCTGTTAATGTGGAGTATATCATCTCCCTTGTTTTCTTATGCAGTTCAATCTGGTCAATGGGATGAATATCCCTTGCCAGTACTTCAAACTCCACTGTTTTGAAATCTGATGCTGCTCTTCGCTGCTGAGTGGTTGGCTTGATAAATGTCATCTACATTTTCCCCTCTTTGATATCAAAGGCTGACATTCACCTTGTTTGGTTAGTGGGAGTCATTTTAGATATTGGGCATATGTTTGGGCCTTAAGTCTCTCATTTCTGCCTTTGATCTCTTTGTATCTTTCCTTAATATCTTGGTCCTTATCCATAGGCATTCTACAGGAAGATACCTCAATAATTTGCTGCCTTATCAACATTTGAGTATGTGATGTGGAGGACTCCTGCATACTCCCAGATGGAGTGGTGGGCCTGCTTCTTTCAACCTCTGTATTAGTGACCTCAGCTGAGTCATCAGTGAACTCTTTCTCAGAGGTTGGATTGGGCTTTTTCCTTTTGTTTGAATCTTGTTGTACATCAGAAGTAGGCATTCCTGAAGTGGAAGCCCCTTCTCTGTTCCTTTTTGGGACCTTCTCCTCATCCTGAGGAGTTTACATGACTGGATGGGTACTTGAAGTAGTTGTTGGTTCTTCTAAGGGTTCTGTCTTGGTTGATTGTTCTGGCCTATCTGACTATTCTAACACCTATAGGAAAGAACCCTCGTCAAGTTGTTTTTCTAGATATATTAATGTGTTTTCCACAAAAACTTCAGTATTATCCCTCTGCTCTAAAGTGTTTTCCACCCATTGCAATTGGTTGGCATATGTTTCTATCTTAGGGATGCAGTGATGGATATAGGGAGCCATCTTGTTCTTCTGCCTCCTTGTGCAGATGAAATCCAAGGGATCATATCTCCATATGAAGCTCTGTTTTAGTTTTAATCTTTGAAGGCTCAAGTATGCCTCTTTTCCAGCTTCTCTGCTATTACAAATAAAAGGACCCAATTGATCTTTGATCTTGAGCTGGCCTTTCTTTTTGGCTTTAGCAAAGTTTACCTCATCTGAATTTATTATTTGCCTGTAGTACTCCAAGGAAAATAACCTCATTGGCAGGTATTTAGGTAGTTTGTATGGGGCCAGCTCGTAGCCATAAATCCTGATTTTAGTATGGTTTTGGTACAAGTACCAATCTCCCACCTGATGATTGATGTTTAGATGAAGGACTCTCCTAATCTCAGGACTGATTCTTGGTGGAGAGGTTCCACTGAGCATGGTCATTACAGGATGGATAAAGGAATCTATGAATTCATTGTATGAATAGGGGGAGGAATATTGATGAATCAATGGGGTCCAGAAGATGACTGATCTTGGTTGGCCCTTGGTGTCCAACTTTTGCAAGGTAAGTGGGAATTTATCTGCTTGGAATTATAGGAAAAGGTGATACAAGACGAAGGAGTATTTGAAGACTCTCTCATTACTCATTCTGAGGAACTGTTCACACATCTTGTCAGCTATGAACTGATCATAGTCATATATGACAGTAGGAGGCTGCCCTGGAGTGTATATGGACATGAAAGCTAGCATGATTTCATCAATGTATTCACTTGTGGAGTAACCCAAAACACAAGATATCATGGATACAGTGTTTCTACCCCAAGGAGAAAATATAGTTGCTACATATGGATGGGGGTATTTGGGGGTATATTGCTCTTCTACGATGAAGGTTTGGATTAATTAGGAAAATCTTGCATGCTTGAGTTTGGGATATAAGTCCAACAGGTCTCCAATTGAGAGGGAAGTCAGGTTTTGGCCAGGATGGAGTTATGGCATCTCATTTATAGATTCAGCAGTGATAGTGAAAAGTATTGCCTGGTTAGGGGACATGACTGCTCTTTGACTGGGGACATAGTTGGCATGTCAATAATGTACAATTTTAGCAAAAATGTGGACTTGGGGGAACTGGTACTTGGGCAAGTTTGACTCCCAAAGGCCAATTTTGTCAGCATGGTCCAGGAAATTGTCCCTACCTTGGCAGTGTATTTTGAGCATGAGCTCTATGACAAAGGTGTCTTTTATCTGAAAATCAATATCAGCCAGGCGGAGGTGGTCTAGGTCTAAGTGGGGTGTAGAGATGGGTCTTACATCCATGGAAATTGGGGTATCCTTTCTTAGTTCTCGTGGATTCGAGAATGGGGGAGGTAATTTGCAGTGTTTTTAGGGCAATGGTGGTTTAGCATAGAGTAGGCTTGAGTTCTTTGAGTTTCTTCAATTAATTTTTATCCTAACTAAGAATAGTCAGTAACTAGTTTTGAAATTGATAGGGTTTTTCTATGAACTGTGGCTTAAATACATGGAATTGAGGTAAACTACCTCTGAACAGGGTGGCTGGCAACTGCAAATGGTCAAAATGGCTCTGTGTAGGCTAGAAATCTAACTAGGTGCTATGTGGCATCTTTGCAGTGCAATTGTATGTGGGTTGACGGCTTTGACTTTCGTAGGTGTGTGCATGTGTTTCATATTTACATTTGAAATTCCAACGAAAACAAATGATTTGGGGATTTTTTGGCCTTATGTGAAAAAGTCAATTTTGGCAGGTATGGGGTGAACATTGGTCAATTTGTCGTGTAGCGGGTGAGAAGTAAACGATTTCTATCACACTGCTTTTGGGCGCTTGCGGGTATTCGAGAGGGGCCGCCTGATTCCACTCATCAGTTGACACATAGCATCAGGGGTTGGTGGAAAAACCACTTTATCAGGCGGGTATCATTTGGCGGATGGGTTGGACCGATATGAATAGGGGTTGTTGGATGTGGAGGGAAGCGATCGCACAGTGATTGGGTGGGGAAACTACATGGAGGCTAGTGGGGGGCCCGGAGGGCGCTTAAGTGCGGTGGTATCAGGGTTAATGATGGCTTAAAGAGTGATTAGGCCATTAGGGTGATTAACGGAGGGTCTTAAATGGAACTTTATTTATTTTGATTGCAAATCGATCAATTAGAGATTTTGGTCGGGGTGATTATATATTATAGTTTATATTTAAACTAAGGGGTAGTGTTAATTAATATGTAGGAGCTATATATATGGGGAAATGGGTTGTTCCTCAGGAATTAATGTAATAAACTTAATAATTAATATGAAAATATGAACGGAAATGAAAAATAAGTAAATTCTCTTTTTGTGAATTTGATGTTTTCATATATTTAACATTAATACTTAGGGTAATGTGTTTTTATGGGTTTTTTTGGAAAAAGGGGTTTTCCATGGGGGTGATTACTTTCCCTAGGCAAATAGTGTTTTAACCTTAGGAAAAGTGGTTTTATTAGAGAAATGAGGGGGAATGAAGAGAGTTAATTTTTTGATGAGGGGATCTAGTACTTGTTGTCCTTAAGTCATTAAGCCGAGGCTCTGGTCCTTCCAGAAATCAGAGAAATGCTCTAAGCCTATTTGAATTAAAGGATTTAAGTACTTAGAATTTTATTTATGGGAAATTAGTAAAGTAAAGGAGTAAAATGAATGGGGGGAAGGTAATTAATTGACTTTGTAACCATTTGCATGTTTGATTGCTCATTCATATCTAGAACTTTTACGATGAGAATGATAAATATGCTTTTTGTCTAACCAATCATCATACTTCTGCAACCTTTCTTCTACTTACCCATCTACTCATCCTACCATCTTTTCTTCTCTTTATTAGGGTTCATTTGAGCTAGCAAACCCTAATAAAATATTTTTCTTTCTCTTTACAATAATAAACTAACTAAGTCTAACCTTATTACATCCAAGGGATCAGATTAAATAGTTGAGTTCATTTTATTTACTCTACATATCTAATTATCTGCCAAGGTTAAACAGTTTGGTCAGATTTTTTTCTCTAACTATCAACATTAAATTTAAGGCATGGCACAATCAAGATTAAATAGTTTGATTACCATGGATTGTGGCATGAATAACAAGCTACACAAAATCATTATTATGCATAAAAGTAAATAGTAGTGGCATTTTGACTTGCTCACTTTCATGGTCTTTTTCCTTTTATTGGGGTACATATTTTTCATCTTTTTTTACCTTTTTGTTCTTTTTTTCCTTTGATTATTCTCTTAGGACATACCCTCTTTACATTTTTTAATATTTTTGAATTAAGAAAACATTTGTAGAAAGCGAAGGTATGTACAGATTACAAGGTTTAATCTCATTCATTCAAAATAATGACTCCTATTGGTATAGGAACCTAACAACAGTGATACAGGTCAGTATTGGGGAAAGTTCGTGTTAAATTTCTCTTATATTGTGTCACCATTTCATGTTTCAAACAATTTGCAAACCTCTTTTTAAGTGGAGAGGAAACCTACTTGTTTTCATATCAAATCCTTTTCTAAAAGCAGGGTCAAAGTATCTAATGGAAACTTATGCATTAGGCGAAAGTGCTAATCAATGGAAACATCATTTAATGAATAAGGAAAAAATGATTCAAACAAATCAATAGCTAATTAAATACTTTCAAAGACAAACTAAGTTGCAACAATTTTCACCTTACACTTTCATGGGTTTATGGCAGCAAGTTCACTTAGTAATCAGGAAGCAAGAAAGTATGTCGAGTCAAGCAGCTGGTTTGATGTCAAAAAATCTTTGATTGTCTCTGTTATTTCGCAAAATAGATTGTTAATACATGTTGATGGTATTGAACAATGTCCTATAGAGACTGTTTTCAAAGATGTGTATGAATTACTAACTCATGGTATTTCGTTGAAATATATCAAATGCCATGTTCATAATAGGTTGCTTGACCAATGTCACATGTTGTTCATACTGCAGATGGATGGAATAGGTCATCGACTCCAAATGTTCCATGGTCAGCATTATCAAGGTCATCACTTGTAGGTGATTGATCGAATGTATTGGTACATCATCAAGGCAAGGTGGAAAGTGATCAAGATCTACCCTCATCGACTATTTGTTTATTCAAACTTTTGTGGTCCAAAAGCTTTCAAGTGGAGAGGATTGATCCAAGACAATATAGTCAGTTTAGTTGCATAGGTTCATCATCAATGTACAGTGTTGTCATCAGTAATTCAGTCTAATGTTGTTCGGTTTCGACAGTGTTGTTTATGGTTCAGGTTGTTCAAGTAATGTCTATCGTTGATATGGTTTAGCACCTGGTTGTCGACATGAGTTTGTCATCAATTCCACTAGGATATGATTTTTGATGTGGGTTGATCATTCCCCTTTGCAGATTTTTGTGTCAACATATGATTGTCATCTGCCTTTGCAGGATTTGGTGTCGATTTGGGTTTTTTCATCCTTTTTACAGGTTTTGGTTGTCGTCGTCATGAGACAAATGTTGCTAATGTCACTTTGTGACATTAGGTTGTAAAAGGCTATTTAAAAAAAACCTAATGTAAAGCCCAAACCCTAATCCTAAATCTAAATCCACACAATAATACTTAAAAACTAGTCCTAAACCTATCAAACATGTTATACTACAAATCTATGTATTAACAAAATACATAAAACCCAATTTCCTAAGTCTAAAACCCTAAGTAATACTCTCGGCCTAGCTAAAACACATAAAACATTACAAATTCATACCCACAATCCTAACTGAGGAGTCTAACCGCGTCGAAGACCACAGGCATAGACAACAACATCTGAACAGGCAGTGGTAAGGCGAAGGTTCGCAATTAACCATGCTCTCAAAACCGCATCTGAACTGCAAGGGGTTATGGTTCATGTGAGTGGATATGTGTTAACCATAGTTAGCCTTCACCACGTAGAGATTTAACCAGGGACTATGTCATGTGAATAGGGTCGAAAGTTATATCATTGTGTTGGAACTACCAGGGTAAGCTGCAACAGTCAGAGAAACGTGGGCACATGCAAACCATCAGAGTGATGGTAGCTAGAACCATTGAGGCAAGAATGCAAAGGTGGCAGTTGGTGGATAGACTGCCACCTATTCTCATGGGTAGTCAACCTCCTCCACCCAGTCAGAAAGCTGCCAGTAGGTTTTGTTAATAAACTACGGTATTTTGGGTTTTGTAATTTAAGTTTGTGCTATTTTAATACAAAGACCTTCTAACCAACACCTAAGGTGTCCAACCATGACAAGACCGAACCAATTCAAACCCAGATTAGAACTGATTCATTCCTACACTCATTGGAGGAAGTTCGAGTGCATATGGTGGGTGTTAAAAGGCAGTTTTTCTCATTGAAGTAAAGAAGAGTGGTTTGTGTTTTTGTATGCAGATTCGGGAGGTCATAGTCATTTTTGTTTTCAGTGTAAGAGGAGCATCTGGAGTCGAAATTGGGAACCATGATAGGCATTGGAAAGATGGTTCAGAGAGCTATCCTTTGATAGTGACCAAAAGTGCCTGTGTGCACATTAAGTTTTGTCAAATCCCTACGTAATCGACCTCTTCTGTTTCAATCCTAATAAAGCGGTCGCCCATCTTGAAAACGGACCCGGAGACGTAGTCCATCAGGGACAAACTCCGTAATCAACTTTGGTATCTGGTATCATTGTTTTTTTGTTGTTTTTACCTCTATTATGCATCTTACTTATGTTTTATTAGTTGTCGTAAAGTCTTTCTTGTCAAGTAGTTCTCTTGCTTTCCGCACTTTCAGTTAACATTCAAATCATTAATGGTTAATCAATTCTACATCAGTTTTAACTTATGATCATTTCAAATCATATAATTTGGTATCATATCAGGTTGTGTTTGTAGAATTTTCCATTGAATGTTAACTACGTCAAAGTCGCAACGTGGAGAAGGAATCCTTGAGCAGATTGATCCAAAGACTGGGAAGCGACGAGTCATTCATAGGTCAACCATGACAAGATCTAATGCAGGTGAAAACATTGAAACTAATATGAGTGATGAAAAGTTTCATCAAGCATTCTTGACTATGTAGTAGATGTTGGGAGAACTGTACGAAGACAATAAGGCGAGAGATGCAAATTCTTCTTCAAAGACATCAAAGAAGGAAAAAGGTAAAGGCAAGGCTGATAAACCACCTTCACCTCCATCATCATCTTATTCTTCTTCTTCTTCTAGTGCAGAATCTGAAACAGAAGAGAAACCTAAGAAAACATCTCTTTTGAAACTTGATGTAAAATTTGAATTACCTATTTATGATGGCGAAATGAATCGTGAAAGATAGATAACTGGATTAAGTAGTTAGAATTCTATTGTCATATTCAGAGCATCTCTGACAATAAAACGGAAATTTAATGAGCTACACTTAGGATGGGGGGAACAACTTTAATCTGGTGGGAAAGTAAAACTCAGATAGATGTAAAGCAGAAAGGAAAAGTCATCTCTTCATGGTCTAAGTTTCTAAAAGCTCTTAGGAAATAATTCTATCCTTTAGGATACATGTAGCAAGTTGTTATTGATTGGTGGCATTTGAGGCAAGGTGAAGGGAAAACTGTTCAGGAGTTTACTCAGGAGTTAATAAAGAAAGAATTGCCGCTTATTATTTCATTGGATACACGTGAAACTTTATTAAAATACATCGCCAGTTTACATTCATATTTCGAGCATACATTATTGATGTTTAATCCTGGTGATTTTGATGAAGTGTGTGCTCAAGCTGTTAGAGTCGGTCTTGTCATCCCTTCGTCAGAGATCATTTCTCTTTTTTCATTTCATTTTTAGGTGTCTCGCTCAATTCAATCAATTGCATTTCACTAGGGGCATGCCATAATCCGACGGAAGGACCTTGTTATTCATTCCCCTCATGCTTTATCTTTCTGGCTTAGTTCTATTGGTCAAATCAATTTTCAGGTCATTTACAGTCCTATTTGATGTCTAGGTCAGCAAAGAGTTATTTTAGTCATCAGGTCTAGAGTTTTGCAAATTTGGTTTTCAAAAGTGTCCAATAATGCCAGCAAGCCAGAGGGAGATTCAAAATATGTTTTCATGTCGAAAATTTCATTGTCATACTGATTGATTGTGACTCTTCTTCAAAACCCTGTTTTTAAGAAAAAGTCATCTTTTCGTCTTTTGAAATAATTACCATGTATATTTTCAAGGTTTTGCAGTTGAAAATGTTCACATGCAGCCCCTGGTCACTCTTTTGCCAAGACATGCTACCATACCTGCAAAAAATCAACAAAGGGGCCATGATTTCAATCAGAAAATCAAGTGTAAGCAAGCATAATAGAGTTTGCATTAAAAATGAAAATGCCACAATTGAAACATTACAAAGATGGAAGCAAAAATTAAAATTCTTATGATACATAAGATATTTCCACATCTAGCAATTCATTTTCACCCAAAAGATCAGAGAAGCCAAAATGAAATGTGGAGGAGCGAAATTGAGTTGGAGAGTCAAAATTGTGGTGAAGACAGTGTGCGCAGCGCATCGAGCAGGTGGTGCAGCGCACTGAGCAAGCGCGGCACATTGGGCACCTCTGCACAGTGTATTTTTCCTCTGGCGTGGCACATCCAGGATGCGCAGTGCATTGGGCCTGCTGTGTGGCACATCCAAGACGCGCGGCGCATACAGCCAGAGGCCCGAAACTGCTCATAATTCCTCCAAATTGCCACTAACATGCGCGGATTTGTCAGCAAGGCCGCGTCAATTGCAATACCATTTAAAGACAACACAATTTACAACTTTTTTGTTCTCATGGATTTTCTCATCTGCACATGAAAGAGACATCAACACCAAAGAAAAACGGAAATATCATGAACAGTTCAAGAAGAAAAGGGCGTTGCCTATAGTGCGATAGATGACTTTCTCTATCAGAAGTAATGAATGGGATGCAGTGGGTTAACATAAACTTATGCTATTTATAGTGAACATATCAAAATAAAATTTCACTTGGATTGACATAGCCTACATGATGACCAGTGAAGAAAACTTTGAGGATCATCGCGGCACAGCAATGGTTAACTTTTGGCTTGTCAATTTTGTGTTTGTAACCACTAGAGGTAGTGCGGGTGCTATCATAAATAACTTTGCTCAGATCGGAAGTGTTGCAAGAAGCGAAGAGGTGGGCCTTTATGTGGGAATCATTAGTGTTGGGAGCTGCTTTGGTCAAATAACATCTGGCTATGCTTCTAATTTTCTCATGAGTGGGTATCCTTTCCCATTATGTCTGCTAATCACTCAAATCCTAAAGAAGTTATCTTGTATGCTTCTTGCTACTGGGGATGTCGTTTTTCTTTATATTGGTTCTGCCCTTGTTGGTATGGCATATGGCGTATACTAGACTCTGTCCCTAGCTGTTCTATCAGAAATATTTGGAATGAAATCCTTTGCAATACTGTACAAGATAATTGGGATATGTCGAACCATTGGTTCATATATATTTTCTGAAAAAGATTCTAGGAGTTCTTTATGACAAACAGGCTGCTTTGTATCATCACTATATATGAGCAAAAAGTTGCTACATCAAAATGAAGCAGTCCTACCCCCATCTAAACAACGTCACCGGGCTTAGAAAGTTATGTCTGCATGTGTTGCAGAAGCTGCCACGGCTTCAGTGGAACTAATGGCAACTGGTGTTGCTAGACAGGATGATGCATGTGGGATTTCTACAGATGAAAGACCTTATACTAAACGTTTTCAGAATGACAAGAAGGCAAGAATGTGTCAAAGTAGATATGTTGATTCCAAAATCAGCAAATGAAATAGGATGTAGCAAGAAACCCGTAGCATCTTCAAATCCATATCAATCCCTTATGAGGTTTCCTTCAGAGATGGTCAATTGGGTAGAGGAGAAGCAAGTGGTTCCATTGTTTGAAGATTCAAAAACCTATAAGCAAATGGATATGTGTTCGCTGGCACTGAAGGAGATATAATTGATTTTAGCAAAATGGTAGTTGAGATCGTTCATTGACACGTTCTCCCCTTTATAAAAGGCAGAATCTTAGTTCAAAGCCCTTTTTATTAATAAGTAGTTTTTATTCAAATGGCAAATGTAAAAGGAAAGCGAATAGTCAAAGACTGAATGCCTAAATTTAAAACAAAGACATCTATCATAGCAGAGAAATAGGAACAGATGGTCTATTTTTGTCTTCAGTTGTGACTCCAAGGGATTTATAGCTACAGTTTCTGCCTCTCCATTGGTCATCAAAAAATTTGAGTAGAAAATGTAACGTTACTCCCTTTCAGGACAAATGGTTGGCTCTTCAGCTTCAGTTTGTTAATGATGATTAAATTATTCCTTATTTTCATTGATCTGTTTTCCCATGTATTGAGTCTATTTATTGTATTGTAAATTTTTTGTAAAGGGCCTGAGTTCTGGGAAAAAGTGTGGAAGAATAACTCAACGTTTGGCTGTACAGTTTTGTCAGAGAATTAATGAAAGGATGCAGCTCTGATTTATGAGATTCCTGTGGTGTGAGTTTAGCAATATGTATCTTCTCTCTTTCATATGTACCTCGTTATGCTTTTCTGTTCATTCATAATCATGGCTAGTTGAATGCTTTTAAGTAAGAAATGTAGAATCCAGTGTATTGCTCTGCCTTGGGAAAGCGTTCCTGTTCTGTGGGTCTTCTTCTATTTGAAAAGGATTCGTTATATATGCCCTTTTCAGCCTCTCAAATAGTCTTTCCACTCCATATTATCTCAAATTTGATTGCTAAACTTCCTACCTATCTTGCCTCACGAAATACTCTGTGCCATTGATTTAATCTCTAAGCTCATACTGTTCTCTGTCCCATACATCCCTGAGACTCAGTCATTTATGAAAATATCTCTTTCATATTTATTTACTAGCCTAAAATCAGTATCCATTTTAAGTCATCTCAGACCCTATAGAATATTTTTACTGAGTGTGACCCGGAGAGAGCCCTCTCCTGTCCTCATAGGGCTAGCTACGAGGCTGAGTGTGGTATGGTGTTATCTTGAATCCTGCCTTCCTTCAGCCTAAGGTAGATTTGAGCTCTAACATAGTGGCGACTCCACTCGGGAACGAAAATGGTTTGCTTGTTGATGTCATTTGATTAGCTTACCCCAGCACAGGTAATCAAGTTCAGATCTGATGGTTGATGGTGGACAACGATCAGACATAAGAAGGATGAAATAATTCACCTGGCGAATCCATTCACTGAAAAATCCAAAAACCAATGCTTCATGGTGACTCCACTGCAGGAAGATCAGTAGCATTAAGGTTTTCAATATGGAACAGGTTGCAGGACGATATGCTCCCATGAGCCGAGATCACATCCCAGGTTTTCCAAATAAGATTCCGAAGGTAGATTGGTCAAAGAATTTTCCTACATTTAAATATGACGATGGGAAGGATGCTGCTTTACATCTGATTATATTTCACATGCATATTCGCAAGTTGAAGGTTGATTTTCCTGAAGATTGCTTGATGAAGATATTCCTGGCCACTCTGGAGGGTGAAGCCCAATCTTGGTATGAAAGTTTGCTACCTGCTTGTATTTACTGTTTAAAAGATTTTCATACCCTGTTCTTTTAAAGATATAAAGACTCTTATCCATCATTACATTTAGTTCAGCACTGTTGCAAACATGCTTATAGTTTTATTGAAAGCCTTGAGAAATATTATGAAGATGATAATTTCATGGATGATGAGATCATGGAAGCATTGTATGAAAGTTCATTTCAGCAGCACACCGAAATTCTAGAGGATACTTGTCAAGAACAGTAGGTTGAAGATTGCCATATGGTTGAAAATGATGAAAGAGAAAGTTTTGTTTCAGATCTATCCATAGAAGAAGATAGCATCCAAGGAAGTCTAGTTTCAATTTCAGAATGTGATAATGTCAAGACAGCTATTTCCGATCTAGATTCAGATTGTGATGACCAAGAATAAATTGTGTTGGATCTCATGAAGGAGAACTCTTCTGTTGAAATCATCTGGAATGAAGAAGACAGAGTTATGGATCCAACTGTTCTCATGTCATCAAAACAAAGCCTTCATAAAGAGGTAATCCAGTTAGGTCAAGTAAGTGAACAACAAGATAAGATCTTTGTTCAAGTAAGTGAAAAAGTTTCTCTGCATGAATTTATGGTAGATGATAGAAATGATAGTGTTGGGTTTCAAGAAACATCCGAAGGTTCTTTTCTTATGATTGATGAATGTAATGGGGCACATCATAATCTGGTTGTTTTATCATATGAAGAAAAATACATTCAGCCTACAGAAGATCAGACCATTCAGGACTGCCTTTTAGATTCTTCTTCCTATGTCTCATGTTTTGAAATATTCTTTGAAGAGGAAATTTGCTCATCTACTTGTTCAGAATTTTTTGAGGACCAGGAACATACTGAAGTACATTATGAAGAAAGACCAGAATCAAAAGAAATAGACACCTTGTTTCTTCAGTAGGAGGTAAATCTTCATGTTTTTCAAGATCCTCTAGAAAAATTTTTGCAGTCAGCAGTGAAGGTCATTATTGTAGTATTCATTGATGAAGAAGATCAAGGTCGATTATATTTTTGGATGCCCAGTTACAAGTATCTATTGTCGACTAGGAGATCTGATCAGGAGAATCAATCAAGAAGGCATCTGCTTGATTGGTTACACTGGAAAGCTCATTACACATGATTGTACATATTTCATTAGTATGCAGGTGGTTGTCGTCATGATTTGAAATCTTGATGGACTGCTGCCCTTCAATAAGCTTTGTAAGTTCTTGTTTTTGTTAAGTCGGTCATGAGTCATCTGTGAGTCATTTTTTAGTCTTGTTATTAAGTTAGTTTGTGTCGGTTTTTAGTCATGCATTTTAGCTTGGGTTTTAACTCCATTGCCCAATGGACCAAGGCATTGTCTGCTCTCCCAAAGATCTGCAGTTCTTGGCACCTCAAAGGAGCTACCATCCCCATTGGAGCCAATGTTAGAGTCGATCTTGCCATCCCTCCGTCAGAGATCATTTCTCTTTTTGCATTTCATTTTTAGGTGTCTCGCTCAATTCACTCAGTTGCATTTCGCTAGGGGCATGCCATAATCCGACAGAAGGACCTTGTTATTCATTCCCCTCATGCTTTATCCTACTGGCTTAGGTCTATTGGTCGAATCAATTTTTAGGTCATTTACAGTCCTGTTTGATGTCTAGGTCAGCAAAGAGTTATTTTAGTCATCAAGTCTAGAGTTTCACAAATTTGGTTTTCAAAAGTGTCCAATAATGCCAACAAGCTAGAGGGAGATTCAAAATATGTTTTCATGTCGAAAGCTTCATTGTCATACAGATTGATCATGACTTTTCTTCAAAACCCTGTTTTGAACAAAAAGTCATCTTTTCGTCTTTTGAAATAATTACCATGTATATTTTCAAGGTTTTGCAGTTGAAAATGTTCACATGCAACCCCTGGTCACTCTTTGCCAATACATGCTACCATACCTGCAAAAAATCAACAAAAGATCCATGATTTCAGTCAGAAAATCAAGTGTAAGCAAGCAGAATAGAGTTTGCATTAAAAATGAAAATGCCACAATTGAAACATTACAAAGATGGAAGCGAGAATTAAAATTCTTATGATACATAAGATATTTCCACATCTAGCAATTCATTTTCACCCAAAATATCAGAGAAGCCAAAATGAAACGTGGAGGAGTGAAATTGAGTTGGAGAGCCGAAATTGTGGTGAAGACAGTGTGCACGGCGCATCGAGCAGGTGGCGTGGCGCACTGAGAAAGCGCAGTGCATTGGGCACCTCTGCACAGTGCATTTTTCCTCTGGCGCGGTGCATCCAGGACGCGCTGTGCATTGGGCATGCCACGCGGCGCATACAGCCAGAGGCCCAAAACTGCTCATAATTCCTCCAAATTGCCACTAACACGTGTGGATTTGTCAGCAAGGCTGTGTTAATTGCAAGACCATTTAAGGACAAAACAGTTTCCAAAATTTTTGTTCTCGTGGATTTGCTCATCTACACATGAAAGAGACATCAACACCAAAAAACAACGGAAATATCATGAATGGTTCAAGAAGAAAATGGTGTTGCATGTATTTCGATAGATGGCTTTCTCTGTCAGCAGCAATGAATGGGATGCAGTGGGTTAACATACACTTATGTTGTTTATAGTGAACATATCAAAATAACATTTCACTAGGATTGACATAGCCTGCATGATGACTAGTGAAGAAAACTTTGAGGATCATCGCGGAACAACAATGGTTAAATTTTGGCTTGTCAATTTTGTGGTTGTAAGCACTGGAGGTTGTGCAGGTGCTATCATAAATAACTTTTCTCAGATCGGAAGTGCTACAAGAAGCAAAGAGGTGGGCCTTTATGTGGGAATCATTAGTGTTGGGAGCTGCTTTGGTCGAATAACATCTGGGTATGCTTATGATTTTCTCATGAGGAGTGGGTATCCTTGCCCATTATGTCTACTGATCACTCAAATCCTAATGACATTATCTTGTATACTTCTTGCTACTGGGGATGTCGTTTTTCTTTATATTGGTTCTGCCCTTGTTGGTATTGCATATGGCATATACTGGACTCTTTCCCCAGCTATTCTATTAGAAATATTTGGAATGAAATCCTTTGCAATATTGTACAAGATAATTGGGATATGTCCAACCATTGGTTCATATATACTTTCTGAAAAAGATTCTAGGAGTTCTTTATGACAAACAGGTTGCTTTGTATCATCACTATATATGAGCGAAAAGTTGCTACATCAAAATGAAGCAGCCCTACCCCCCTCTAAACGACGTCACCGGGCTCAAAAAGCTATGTCTGCATGTGTTGCAGAAGCTGCTACGGCTTCAGTGGAACTAATGGCAACTGGTGTTGCTGGACAGGATGATGCATGTGGGATTTCTACAGATGAAAGACCTTATACTAAACATTTTGAGAATGACAAGAAGGAAGGAATGTGTCAAAGTAGACATGTTGATTCCAAAATCAGCGAATGAAATAGGATGTAGCCAGAAACCCGCAGCATCTTCAGATCCATATCAATCCCTTATGAGGTTTCCATCAGAGCTGGTCAGTTGGGTAGAGGAGAGGCAGGTGGATCCATTGTTTGAAGATTCAAAAACCTATAAGCAAATGGATATGTGTTCATTGGCACTGAAGGAGATATTATTGAGTTTAGCAAAATGGCAGTTGGGATCGTTCATTGACACGTTTTCCCCTTTATAAAAAGCAGAATCTTAGTTCAAAGCCCTTTTTATTAAAAAGTAGTTTTTATTCAAACGGCAAATGTAAAAGGAAAGCGAATAGTCAAAGACTGAACGCCTAAATTTAAAACAAAGACATCTATCATAGCAGAGAAATAGGAACATATGGTCTATTTTTGTCTTCAGTTGCGACTCCAAGGGATTTACAGCTATAGTTTCTGCCTCTCCATTGGTCATCAACAAATTTGAGTAGAAAATGTAATGTTGCTTCCTTTCAGGACAAATGGTTGGTTCTTCAGCTTCAGTTTGTTAACGATGATTAAATTATTCCTTATTTTCATCGATTTGTTTTCCCATATATTGAGTCTATTTATTGTATTGTAAATTTTTTGTAAAGGGCCTGAGTTCTGGGAAAAAGTGTGGAAGAATAACTCAACATTTGACTGTACAGTTGTTAGAGAATTAATGAAAGGATGCAGCTTTGATTTATGAGATACCTGTGGTGTGAGTTTAGCAATATGTTTCTTCTCTGTTTCATATGTACCTCGTTATGTTTTTCTGTTCATTCATAATCATGGCTAGTTGAATGCTTTTAAGTAAGAAAGGTAGAATCCAGTGTATTTCTCTGCCTTGGGAAAGCGTTCATGTTCTGTGGGTCTTCTTCTATCTGAAAAGGATTTGTTATATATGCCCTTTTTAGCCTCTCAAATAGTCTTTCCACTCCATATTGTCTCAAATTTGATTTCTAAACTTCTTGCCTATCTTGCCTCACGAAATACTCTGTGTCATTGATTTAATGTCTCAGCTCATATTGTTCTTTGTCCCATACATCCTTGAAACTCAGTCATTTATGAAAATATCTCTTTCATTTTATTTACTAGCCTAAAATTAGTATCCATTTTAAGTCATCTCAAACCCTATAGAATATTTTTACTGAGTGTGACCCGGAGAGAGCCCTCTCTTGTCCTCGTAGGGCTAGATATGAGGCTAAACGTGGTATGGTGTTATCTTGAATCTTGCCTTCCTTCAACCTAAGGTAGATTTGAGCTCTAACACAGGCCATAAATATTGAATCGGGTAGCAGACCATTCAAGTTTTCATCACAATCATCCAAAGAGTTGGAAATTTAAGATTCCAATGGCAGTAAAGGGAAGAACAATTCGAAGAGAAAGAAATCAACGATAGCTCAGAAGGAAAGACCTATGTTGGATTTCAGGCCTCTGTGGGAATTTTTTGTAGCTTCATGTTCCGGATTATCCACAGTTTTAACTTCATTCTGCCGACGTTTCGAACCCCAACGGGGGTCCATCTTCAGGACACTTTGAAAGATAGATGAAATGAATGAATGAAAGATTGGAAAGACCTACTTGTTCTCATTGCGAGAAAATCAATCACCATGAGTCTAAGTGTTGGAAACTTCATCCTCAACTTAAGCCCAAAAAGTTCCTTAAGGAGAAGAATGAAAAGAGGGCAATTGCAGCAGTCTAGCAAGATCTAGGTTCAGATTTAGGTGATGAAAGGAGGATAACTGATATGGTTACGACACGTAAAACTTATTACACTGGTTCAAGTTCGAAAACTATTGCATCTTCATCAAACATAAATCCTTCAAATGAGGATAAAAGAGTTGAATTATTTAACATAAGGATTACTTCTAAGCACACAACGATAGATATAATGTTTGACAGTGGATCACACACAAATCTGATCTCTGAATATTTGGTTAAGAATTTGGGTTTGGAGAAACAGAATCATCCAAGACCTTACACATTAGGATGGCTAAATAAATCATCTCATATAAAAGTCACAAAATAGTGTCGATTAAGATTTGCCATTATAGCTAATTACATTGACGAAGTGGAATTAGATGTGGTTCTAGTAGACATATGTGGATTTGTCTTAGGAAGTCCTTATCTTTATGACCATGAAGCGGGATTTTATAGGAGAGAGAATAAATATCACCTTAAGAAAGATGGGGTTGAATTTATTTTCAGGGCACATCAAAACAAAAATCACTTGAATTTAGTTGTTTCTAATTAGATGAAGTGATTAATAAGTTCAAATAAAAGATTTGTAATCATGTGTGTAAAGGAAAAACATAAGAAACAACATGATGTTTTTTCAGGTTATGAGTCTCAGCTTTAAGATAGTTTGATCAAAGAGGTAGAAAATATTCCATTTCTATGTAAAACCAAACATCTTACTCATAAGCAGGGAATACAACATGAATTATAGTTTGTGTCTAAAGCTCCTCTTCCTAATGTTAGAATGAATCAATTCAATTCAAGTTTGGAAATAAATATTTACAGGGATACAGGTCAGTATTGGGAAAGTCCATGTTAAATTTATCTTATATTGTGTCATGATTTCGTGTTTCAAATAGTTTGAAAACCTCTTTTCAAGTGGAGAGGAAACCTATTTGTTTTCATATTGAAGCCTTTTCTAAAAGTAGTGTCAAAGTATCTAATGGAAACTTATGCATCAGGGGAAAGTGTTAATCAATGGAAACATCATTTAATGAATAAGGAAAAAGTGATTCAAACAAATCAACAACTAATTCAATACTTTCAAAGACAAGCTAAGTTGCAACAATTTTCACCTTACATTTTGATGGGTTTATGGCGGCAAGTTCACTTAGTAATCAGGAAGCAATAAAGTATGTCGAGTCAATTAGCTGGTTTGATATCAAAAACATCTTTGATTGTCTCTTTTATTCTGCAAAGTAGATTGTTAATACATGTTGACGGTATTGAACAATGTCCTGTAGACACTGTTTTCAAATATATGTATGAATCACTAACTCATGGTATTTCGTGGAAAGAAATCAAATGGCATGTTCATAACAGGTTGTTTGACCATCGTCGCAAGTTTTTCATACTACAGATGGATGGAATAGATCACCAACTCAAAATGTGCCATGGTCAGCATTATCAGGGTCATCACTTGTAGGTGATTGATCGAATGTATTGGTACATCATAAGGGCAAGGTGGAAAGTGAGGGAGCTCTATCCTCATCGACTATTTGTTTAGTCAAACTTTTATGGTCCAAAATATTTCAAGTGGAGAGGATTGATCCAGGATGATCTCGTCAGATCAGTTGCCTAGGTTCATTGTCAGTGTATAGTGCCATCGTCAGTAATTTAGTCCAGTGTCATTTAGTTTCAACAGTGTTGTTTATGGTTCAGGTTGTTTAGGTAATGTCTATCATTGATATGGTTTAGCACTTGGTTTCGATATGAGTTTGTCGTCAATTCTACTAGGATATAATTTTCGATGTGGGTTGATCATTTGCCTTTACAGAGTTTTGTGTCAACATATGATTATCATCCACCTTTGCAAGATTTGGTGTCGACATGGGTTTTGTCATCCTTTTTACAGGTTTTGGTTGTCATTGTCATGAGACAAATGTTGCTAATTTCTCTTTGTGACATTAGGTTGTAAAAGGGTATTTTAAAAAAAAAAAAAAAACTAATGTAAATCCTAAACCCTAATCCTAAATCTAAATCCATACACTAAATACCTAAAAACTAATCCTAAGCATATCAAACATGTTATACTACAATTCTATGTATTAACAAAATACATAAAACCCAATTTCCTAAGTCTAAAACCCTAAGTAATACTCTCACCCTATGTTAAAACACATAAAACATTACAAGTTCATACCCACGGTCCTAACCATGGAGTCTAACTGCATTGGAGACCAGAGGCATAGACAATAGCATGTGAACAAGTAGTGGTAAGGCGAAGGTTAGCAATTAACCATGCTCTCAAAACCTTGCTGGAACCATGAGGGGTTAAGCTTCATGTGAGTGGATATGTGTTAACCACAGTCAGCCTTCACTGCACAGAGAGTTAACTGGGGACTATGACATGTGAACAGGCTGGAGGTTATATCACTGTGTCAGAACCACCAGGGTAAGTCACGTCGGTCAGAGAAATGTGGGCACATGCAAAACATTAGAGCGATGGTAGCCAGAACCTCTAAGGGAGGACCGCAGAGGTGGAAGTTGGTGGTTCTGTCACAACCTATTCACATGGGCAGTCAAACTCCTCCGCCTGGTCAGCAAGCCGCCAGCAGGTTCTGTTGATCATGTTGTTGATTGGTATTTATTGCAGTTTGATCGAGAAGGAGAATTCCATAAAGAACCTTAGTGCATATTATAGTGGAAATAGCTCATGCTCTGGAATAAAGAAATGGAGAAAGTTAAAGTGTAATGGAAAGACTTTGGGCTTGAAGAAGCTACATGGGAGATGGTTGATCAAATGTGGGCTATGTATCCTTCATTATTTTCCAATGGGGGAAATTTTTTTTGATATATGTACATAGTTATGTATGGTTTTTATTATAAATACTGCAATGAGTTGTGTTATAAATCTCCAATAAGCGGTATGGTTGTTATGCTTTCAATATTATCATGATGTTTTTTATTTTTGAGTAGGTTATTCATTTTGAATACTATAACGAGCTAGGTTATAAAGCTCCATGGGCAGTATTTTTTTCTTTCAACGGTTTTGTTGCTCATAGGTATCATTCAACACTAAGGATGGTGTACCACTAAAGGGGAGGGGTTTGTAATAGCCCCAACTTAAAATTTCATGTAATAAGGCTAATAAAGGCAAAATAAGACCAAGGTCATGGGATACATATTCCAAGATGAATGTTGGGAAAATCATCCTAGTGGGAATCACTTGTTGTTTATGATGGCTAAGGGGAAATTGGAAAAGGATTTGGAAAGGAAGAAAGCCATTATTGGCATTTTATATATGAAAATAATGGAAAATAGGATAAAATGGAGGTGAAAGGTCATAGGTTGCATGTGAGGAGGAAATTGAAGAGAATTAGAGGAATCGATAATAAAAAGACATTAGAGCATCAGTTTGGGGCCTTTTGTCAGTTAAGTTTAGGAATTAGTCTTGGAGAGGAGAAGAGCACCAAGAGGAGAAGGAAAGTGAGAAATAAAAGGAAGGACAAGGGAAGCAAAGGAAATAAAAGGAAATAAAAGGAAAGGTTGGCTCAAGCAAGGAAAGGTTGGATCAAGCTGATTTGGTGGCATACTTGCAAGTAACGGGTTGCATGTATGATTTCCTAGTTGGTTTTGTCATGCATGGTATATGAATGTGTGTATTTGGCTCATTTGTTGTCATTAGCATGGGGTTTTTCAGGTTTTGATAGTAGGTTTAGCCTTTCCTTTCCATTTTTGGATAGCCATGGTGTGATGGGATTCATTCTTGTTTGATATTTGGATTATCATAAGGTTTTGGATATGGGTGAAGTGGTCTCAGGAAAATCCCTAGCGTTGGGGATGGAGATGGTTTTCTCTGGGAAGCCCTCAATAGGTCGGTGTAGACAATAAAAATCCTCAAGGGATGGTGAATGAATTTTGAGGCATCCAAGCTTGTTTTGGTTTTTTGATCTCAGTACTAGTTTAGGTGAGATCACGGTAGTGTGAGGGTGGAGGTGGTTTAACCTCTAGATTCCCTTCGTTGTTTATATATTGGTTTATCCAATGGGATCCCAAATTCATGCTTGGAATATGGCACAAGGGTGATTGTCTGAAAGAAATATTTGGTTCAACCCAATATATCGTTGGGTGGTACATGGAAGTCCCTAACTTGGTTGGATTTTCCATATGTCAATAAGATCTAAGTTCCTCATTGTATCTTATGATTAAATATGATTGTTATTATGTGGCTTTAATGGTTGTTCTATCATTGTTATTTAACAAGTTATATGTTGGTTATAAGCATGGTTTTATGACAGGTTCAAGTTATGGTTCTTATATGTTTCTACTTGTAAATGACTCGTTAATAAATGAATGACCTCGTAGATGTTATTGCATCTATTGTGAGAGGGCATTATATCTTCTTGATGTTTCTTAGATAAGTTTTAGATCTCTATGTTCATATGTGCATTCATGGCCTATATATTTCATGTTCACCATATGTTTGACAGAATGACTGTCATGGTTAGACTATGTTAGGTCAATTCCTTGATTAATATTTGTGTTAGAGGTTCTGTATCTATGTTATTTATCATTTTTGGGAGTTTCATTATGTTCTGGGAAGAGGTCTGGATCCTAGCCCTAAAGAAGTCGCTCAAATCTTGGGATTGTTGACATAGAACTGAGTGATAAAGGCTACAGTCACTAAGAAGCAGGCTTGTGGGAGAGACTAGAGGGCTACAGTCACTTGGAGGCCTTGTCATGGGAGGGACTAGAGGTCTAGTTCACTAAAAAGGAAATTTAACTTGGGGGTTGGGTACCTAGAGTGGTTGGTTAGCTTCTGGTGGTCCTGTAGCACCTCAGGGAAGTCAGTAAGGTCTTGTTTTGTTAGATCCATTTTCTTAAGGTTATCTAGGGGGTTGAGTCATGTCATGGTAACCCCTAGCTCATGTTTACTCTGGGCAAGTCGGTGAAAGAAGGTAGATATGGGAGGAGTTTGTTACACAGTATTTTGTCACACCTCCTACACTTCCCTGTGACATACCCTGAAGTGCTTGAAACATGATTATTATACAATATACCCATCCATGTATATAGCTCAGATCCCTCCTTTAACTTTTCTTGGAAAACCTCTTGATCTTTCCTTGAAGAAATAGCTCTCAAAACCCTAAAATGAAGATCAACACCCTTATGAAGCTCAAAAACATGATGATCACCTGTTTCACCATGTTAGGTGAGTGATGGCATCACTATGTTCCCTTGCATACCCACGATGGTCTCAAAAAGGAATTTTTTCCAAAGAGGATGAGAAGCTTCGTGATCTAGAAGCTTCCAGAGTAGCAAGATGGAGGTAGTTTCACATATATGAGGTCAAATCCTCCTAATTTGACCTCTTGGTCTCATCCTTATGAGCTACCTCCTTGAGATGTGGGCCTAATCCTATCTTTAGAGGAGTCCTAACTACCTCTCCCAACCTATATATTCCTCCTCTCCCATTCCCAAATGGTTGATCTATGTCCATTTCCACCCCTATGTTGAGCTTGTGCTTAGATTCTATTCATTAGACTTGGAGAAGGAATGTTTGGAGAGTTTCTTGGCTTGGACTTGGATTACCACTCAAGGAGAGCCTTTCAACATCAAGGCTATGGTTGTAAGCTTCCCTTTATTCTTTAAATAATATACAATTGTTGGTTCATCTTCCCAAAATATATATGTTCATGTATGTACTAGCTTAGCAGTCCTTGATCAGTTAAGTAGGTTATTATTGGATTTGATATTGGTTCATGGCATGATTCGTTGTCTCTTGATCACTTTTGCAAGTACATAATCACTAAAAGAAGCAGGAATAAGTCTGTGACATAAGTAGTTCGAGGATCTCAACAAAGGAGATCGGAATAGCATCAGAGCGAGGTAGGTCAACTCTCTCATTCTACTTTTCAATTATAATCTAGGGAGATGTCAAGTTGATTGTCACTTCAGTTGCTAGACCCACTCATTGGGCTAGAGGGATCACCTTTGTCCATAGATAGGATTAATGTTGTCAACAAAATGGCGACTCCACTGGGGAGCCTATGACCCTTGTCTTCTCTTTCTTCACCTTGTCTTTTGTCAAGTTTGATCAACCATTCATTTTTAGACCTCATTACTTGTTTGTAGTCAGTGTCACATTCTGGTAGATGTCTAAAGGTTATTAATTTGAACTGTTCTTGAAGATTTTGAGTTTATTTTTGTTTTCCTCGACCATTGCGGATTTGACCCTAATAGTTGCGATGATATCATGGGTTTTCTAGTTACAGTGGTGATGATCATTGCTTTCCTCATGACAGGTGTAATGATTGCAGAAAATTAAGAAATTTAGGGTTTTCTTTCTTATTTTCGGTTCTGTTTTCCTTCTCCCAGTGATTTACCAGTGTGCTCTTCATTGACTTTGTCATTGTCTGATTGCAATCGTCTTTTAACTCGGTTTGAGTGTACTTGAAGTTTGATTAGCCTTTTACGGTTCTAGGTCTTCTAGGTGAACCTTCGTCCACTTGTTGGTCTTCCCATCAAAAATCAGAGACCACTTTCATATGTTAAAGAGTCTTTGTGTGTTCATACCTACTTTGCAAATCACTTTTTTGGTTCTTGTGCCTTAATTTGCTTTCATTAGTGTATATTGTGAAAGTCACTTAAGCTTCATTTGACGACAGATAGATTACAAATGGATTGTCTCATTGGAATCAAAAGGAAGTGTTTGCTTTGGAGTTTTTTGTGTTTTGAAAAGTGAAAGTAAAAGTGCTATTATTTTCATAGTTTTTGAATAATTTTTATTTGAATTCAAATCATTGATGTGAAATATATTTTCATATTTGTCGACTTGCTTTCATTCTATTTTACTTTGCACTAGATTACATTAGTTGCATTTTGAAAAATGGACAAAGTCATCATTATATCTTAAGGAAATTCTACTTTAAGATTTGTTTTAGCATTGCATTTGCTTATCATATGAAAGATTAGATTTGAAATTTTTCATTTAGCTTTTGGAGATTGTCATGGATGCATTTTTACATTTGTTTTGGTGCACATGTAATCTTCTTCCCTACATAGATAGTTTTCATCAATTTGAAGGTCTTATTTTCATCATCTAGTTTTCATTTTAGCAATAGGTAACATCATTAAGGCCTGGAAATTGAAACATAATTACAATATCAAATTTAAAATATATCAATTAATATAAGGAGCATTTGAAACATTAACGTTTATATCTAGTGGTCCAGGTTAGAGATGTGTTCCAGCGTCTTTAAAACTTATCAGTTGTCGTTCGCTGCGGCATTAGATAGCGCTAGCACAGACTTGTGCTCCCCGTACCGTCATGTATATAATGGGAGACCCCCATAGGTTGCAAACCTTTATCCATAGGAAGTCGAGTCTATCGCCCTGTAAACATGATACGCTGAACACAACATTCGGGGAGATTTCCTGCATGTACGCCAAGTCCTTGGTAAATTTATTTGCTGAGTTGTATATTGTAGTTCACAGTTACTTGGTACTCCTTTTACCTAGATTCACATGAGAAGTCATTTGATATTTTCTGAGTCTTTAAATTTGAAAATATCATCAAGCACCTTGTCCTTTCAAGCTTGCAAAACTATTGAAAGTTACTAGAGTCACCTTTTCACCCTTTTCTCGACTCTCAAAAGATGGAAAGGAAATGTTTTTCTTTCTAAAAAAAAATTCCCACCATCAACATGTTGAACCCAAGAAGTTGCTTCTTAGAAAAATATTGAGTAATTCCCTATTAATTTCAAGATTGCTAAATCCCTAAAAGAATTTTCCTTTCCTTTTTGTTGTTGAGAGGAAGTCATCGTGGCTGAACCATTGAGTCCATCTCATAGTTCCCCTTCATTGTCTGATACTGAACGGTCCTCCCAAGAAGTTCATCTAGAACTTCCTCATTCAATTGAAGATCAAGGTTTTGAACTTGAAATTGTTCTGAGCATTCAACCTTTGTCTTCTCGTCTACCTCCATCAGATTCCTAGTCAACTCAAGAATCTGATTTGGATTCCTCTAATAATCCCATTCAAACCCATGAGAGTTAGCAGACTCCTGAAAGTTTGCAATGACTTGTTGTCTATTCATCAAATCCATTGTTTGATCTTGTTGTGATATCTCTTCAGCACCCTTACAATCCGTACGATCGGCCTAGTATTCCTTTGGAGTTATCTCCTCGTACATATCGAGTTCCTCGTCACCAATTGTTTCCATCTATGGAGTCAGAAGGTGGAATTCGAGTCTCCTCTTTGGGTCTTTCAGAAATTTCTGCTACCCATACTCCTCACGTGGATGATGAGCAAGGATATGAATTCCCTCCAGAAGGCTTTCCTTATATAGAAAGAGTCTCGTCTCTCTCCTATCTTGAAATTAGTGGACCCATGTTGCGACATGGTTATACCACTTTAGCTCATTTAGTCTCGGGTACTCCTAGTGCCTCTTCATTGTATCAAAACCCCATCTGGTATTCCAATGTTATGCCTACATCAGATTCGTTCATTCCGAACATGACCTCTCAAACCACTGTACAAACTGTGGTCACCTCGGTTCATGTTCAACCTACCATTTTGTCTCAACCTATTTCATCATTTCAACTAAATCTTCCACTTCAACTGACTGTCTCGGGTGAGGTCTTAGTAAGTTCGTCTCTCCCTCCATCAAGTGGATAGACTGTGCCACTACCTAGTGGACATGACCCGAATATTCCCCTTATGTCAAGTGAAACCAATGTGAGTGGATTACAAACTCATATGGTTGGAATGAATCAACCTTTTTATTGTGCTATTCCTAACCTTGCTAGTCTGTCTGGGTCAGGTAACATCCAATATCAATAGTCATAGATGGCTCAGGTCCCATTGTAATAGGCTTATGCCCCATATGGTTCGCAAGCCTTGGTTAATCCATCTTACATTCCTCAAGTTGGACCTTATGTTCAGCCTAGTCAATCTGCTATTCCTGGTGGATATGGCCAGATCCAATTCGAGAACTATCAATACCCTTAGGGTATAACCCTAGGAACTATCCAGCTACTATTGTAGCAACAAGGACAATATTTGCAATAGCAAGGGAAACCTTCACAGTAGCAAGGGAAATCTTTGCAACAGTAAGGTTAATTGTTACAACAGCAACGGAAACCTTTTCCACAGTCAGAACAACCTTTACAGCCATAAACTCAGTTTGTTCAGTATTACTCCCAACCTTTGTCCTCGCAAGGCCAACCTTTGCAGCAACAATATCAACCTTTACAACAGCTAAGTCTGCCTTTGTAGCAACAAGGTCAGCCTTGGTAGCAGCAAGTTTTATATGCGTATCAACAAGGTCAACCTTTGCAAGGTCAAGGTCAACCCCTGCAACAATAGGGTCAATCTCCTTACGTCCAGGGTCAACAGGTTCAGCAGCCTTATAACCCATACACTGTGTACAATTCTTATCAGTGGCTTATGGCAGGGTAGTATCAAGCCTACCCTGGACTGAAACCACCTTACGGGCAAGGTAACCCTTAGTGGGGACAAAACTAGGTTCCTGTTGTGGCCAACAACAACCCCCCCTTTTTTTTATTTAGCTATCTACCCAAAAAACTAAATGAATAGGGGACCCCTAGTATAATTTTGAGAAAAAATCAAAATTTTCCTTCTTCAAAATAAAGATACCATCGCAGGCTTAAAAGCAGTCTTTCAAATATTTTCACCTAAGTCTACGATGGGGAAAAGGTCTTTTAAGAAATTGCATTAATGCGTAAGGCCCCCCAACGTTAAGCCTAACGTCGCGTCACAATAAGCAGTGTCCATATGGAAAAACCTCAAAATCTCCCAATCTGCGATAACGCCGATCGCAAGACCGCACATCGCAGAAATGAAATGGCAATACTTAACAAACATCAAAATCCTGCGACCCGTGACGTTGCGACCTGCGATATTGCGATCATCGTGATGACACATTCTGTGATCTGGCGATTTGCGATAAGCGCGCCTCGCGATGGCATGATCTTCGATAGAGCATAAAGCGAATCATGAATCATTTAACCGCAAATCTTTCAGGCACGCCGTTCAAAGATAGACCACTTACCATAATCTGACTTCAAATCATGCGCTTTTAATGATAGTAAGTGGGTTAGTTGTCAGTTATTTAATGAAATAAAGACGCGTGCTTTGCTGAAGAATTGTTTCACGTAAGGTGGCATATTTAGTATATCGGTTGCATTTAAAACTCTCCCATCATCTTTCTCAATCAGTCATTTCCACCTCACTTGTGATCTGCAGGAACTAGGAGATAAGAACATTCAGAAGCTGAACGCAGAAGCAAATGGGAAAGAAGAATAATGCCCAAGGCTCCGAGGCAAAGGAAAAGGCAAAAGAGATGGCGCCCTTGTACACAGACACTGCATGCAACAGGGACGCAGGAATTTCAACCTGGGAAGGCATGTATAGGCTTCTGGAGGAGGAAAACCCCATAGTAATGAAGGCCGATAGCACCGCGGGATCGCCAAACTCTTCCGAGGCATCCTTAGAAGAGCTGGCTTGTTCATTTCTCCATCGAATAGCAGCTAGACCCAAGATATTGCCGTATACAGATATGATCAAATGGATACTCGACAATGCAGAGTTACAAGGCAGACAATTCAAGGCTCCAAGGCATGGGCTCATAGGATCATTCGCCGCCCAAGACCTAAAGCTTATGTACCATCTTCCGGAGCCTCAGACGACCTACAACGCGCAATTTGTCCAGAAATTTGCAGCAGAGAACCCAAACCTGGCAGAAACCACTAAAGAATGGACCAAAAGAGAGGAGCCGCTAAAAAAGGATAAAAATGGTAAGTATAACACAAGTTCTCTCACCTCTCCATATTGTTTTGCTACAGCCATGCTCTGCAGGCTGTTTGGGATGCCAGACATAAATAAATTTTCAGCTGAATGCCTACCACTCATAGAAGCTGCCACAAATGCCGATCTCGTGGATTGGGCCAAAATATGTTCTTATAATTTGTTCACTGCTGTCATGAATTACCATTCTAAGAGATCCTCGTCACAAAGGGTCTATCCTCTATTTTATCTGTCTGCTTACATTATGGATTCTATTTGCTATGTATCTAAATTTCCAACTATGGGTTGGAAATGGACTACCCAAGACCCGTCGCCTATTCATGTTTACCACAAAATATTGTGGGATTCACAGTTTGCCACTCACTTCTATCAAATTTTCCATGGGATCATTTTACCCTATATAGGATGATGTATGGTGAAGAACCCCCGAGGTTCTCACCTGAAGCGCAAATAGACATCATCCCCGTCGCAAGATGGTTCGGGGAAGAATGGTTCACTTATATCAGAGTGTTTGGGAGCACTGTACCTCCACACGTCCTACCTCTGTATGTCCCCGACAAGCTTTTGGCTAGGGAAATTGCCTATCAGACTTGCTCGGAAGGTGGCCTAACCAAAGAGTTAAAAGACAAGAAGAAGGCCATATGGCCTCAGTTTCCTGTAGCTTGTGGGGCCTTCTCATTATTTGATGTAGGACATGCTTTTGCTGAAGTAGGGAATGTG
>APFE030008867.1:0-17055 GCA_000404065.3 Pinus taeda
GGTGGCTACATGCCTCTGAACTGAGTTACAATGAGGCTCAAGGGCCTTTTTATTATTGAACAATAAGATAAAACCCTAACCCAAGGAGATGTAACACCAAGAGTTTATGGGCCCCGTTGGGGTTAGTTGGGCAGCCAACTTCTTGGGGTCGTAACTTGGTCATATTATCTCCATTTGATGCGCACGATATCTTGTTGGAAAGATCTCTCCGACGACTACAATTGTCGACACAATTGCAGTTACAATGGTCATTTTGCCCAAAAAAATATCGTTTAGGGGCTGAAAACGGCTCCGGGAATTCAGGACCCGAAAAACTACCAAAAATAGTAAACTGTGCCACAATTAAGGAAACATGAAACTGACTGGGCATCTAGGTGGAATAGGTGGGTGGCCACCAATATCCACCTGGATCAAAATCATATATACACTTGGTGTTATTGTGGCAGTCTAAAGGTTTGATCTTGGGCCTAGGCTAGAACACTCCAATCAAATGATCCACCATGGTTAAAAAAGAAGAAGTTAAAGTCTAAAGGTTTGATCTTGCGCCTAGCCTAGATCACTCCAACTATCCAGCCTAGCCTAGATCACTCCAATCCAACGATCCACCATGGTTTAAAAAAAGAAGTGAAAATTGTGAAACGTGATCCACCATTATTAAAAAAAATAAATTAAAATTGTAGAACACCTATTATAAGATAAGCACTCCAAGAGGCCTATTAATGTAATTAAGTTAATCCTCAAACTTTCTATTCCAACCTCTTTTAAACCTATTGTGACCACCAGCATATTAGAAACATGAGCCATCTTTGCTAAATTTAAGCAATTTATTCTTATAATTTAAATATCAAAACATGGCTTTAGTTTCCATGAAAAAATATAGAATTTCAATCAAGATAATGAGGTAAAAAGATTCATCTTTTTAATTTTAAAATTATAATTTATGAAATGTTATTAATTTTACCCAATTTTAAATATTACAAGTATAAATGGCATGACAAAAAAATAATAATTAAATTAACTAAATTGTTTGAAAACAAAATTTTCCATATTTCAATTCCATAATTTAACATTTTTGTAATTTATTTCAAAGGCATAAATAAGTTTAAAAAAATCATATATCTATATCTATATATATCTATATATATATAATATATATATATATATATATATAATATATATATATATAATATATAAATATATATATAATATAAAATATATATATAAAATAAATTTATTTTTTATTTTTATCAAATCATAATTTCAAATCAAATATCAACTAAAATCATTTGAATAATTAACTGCGATTGAAATTATTTGAATAAGTGTTAAACACACACATGGCAGCAACAGAATAGGAAAGATAAATAGGAGAGTACATTTATTATTAACAAATGATATACATTTATAGTACATGGTGTAACCCTTGGATTTCCAAGTGGTCTCTTCGACTCCTTTCGGCTGTTCAACTTCCACACCAACCCTTAGAGGATTAGGTGCCCAACATTCCCCCCCTTAATTCGAACGCTAGTGCAGTTCCTGGAACTCTTCCAAGTCTGGCATGAAGCTCAGGTCTTCTGCTAGAGGAAGTGATCCTAATGTTTTGAAGAGGGAAACCTTCAACCATGAAAGGGAGGTCTCAACCTATGTTGGTTTAAGGATTACCAACAACTTTGGAATGCTTAATGCAATTCCTGGAATTCTTCTGAAACTGGCAAGAAGCTGAAGTCTTCTGCTAGAGGAATTGTCCCAAATTCTTTGAAGAGGGATTACCAACTGAAGGCATGCTCAGGGGCATCTTTGTCTCTGTCTAAAATCCTGAAATTGGTGTGGCAGGTTGTGGCTCAGGCTCACTTGATGTGGAAGCTTGTAGATGACCATCATTTCCCCCCCTGTCAGATACAAGGTGAGATGATGGAGAAAACTTAACTGCAAGACTGTTCAATACTCTTGAACAAGTTTTGACATGTGACTGAAATATCTTCTTGGCTGTTGATGCCCATTGCCAAGAAGCGATCCATCCAAGATGAATCTTTTTTCTTGCAGGAGGTTGGTTTCTGAAGCATTTGTTTGAAGAATGACTGGTTTTATGATAGTGCTTACATGGATGAAGATCAAAACAGTGATCTTTCAGATGGCCAACTCATTCACAGTGTTGGCATTTCACAATCTGTTGCTGTGGAAGAGGAGCAGAATCTGGAAAAACTGAAGGTGAACTGTCATGAAGGAATCCAACACTCTGAAACTGAATGGGCTTTGAGTAGTCTAGAATGTGAAAGGACACGTCCTTGTCATATCGAAGACTTGTTCTGTGCTTGTTATGGACAAGCTCTTCCCAAGGTCTGATGATCGACTTGGGAAGTGTAGACTACATTTCTGCATCTGCATGTATAATTGTTTCTTTATCGGGTACTAAATATGAATGAACTGTAACATTATTGACTTGCGGCTAACGGGTTGTTGTTTCAATGTTCTGAACAAAAACAGGTTCAAAATGACGACTCCATTGTTGTAATTCTGCTTGGTGTAGCCGAGATTCAAGCTCCAAAAATTCAATCTTGTCATGTACATCTTGTAAACAACTGTGAATATCAGTGAGAAAATCCTTGTTGATTTTGATTGTATTATCCATAGTAGAGAGTATCAGATTGTCCAATAACTCTAATATTGCACCAATTGGAGCCATTTTTAACCTCAAAAAATATAGTAAAATAATGAGGACCTCAACGCACTCCAAACTCTAATACAATGCCAAGACAAAGAAGCTCTCAATAGTCTCCAATCTCCAAATTAGTTCAAATATCCAAAACCCCACATGCTATAACTCTTCTGCCAAATTAAACATGATGTTCATAAATAAGAATTTCACCACACAAGATATTGGCTGCACCAATCCTTTCCCAGTCTAGCCCAATTTTTTCACAGTTATGTTTATGTAGAATGAGCAGAAATCATAGGATTTTAAGAGACAAATATCTTAATATATAAAGCCTGATAAAAAGAGAAAGGGAATAATGCTTCGAACTATGGATTAAAAACCTCCATCGATGCAATGGAAATGGCCAAAGCGACATTTGTGATTTCTGTGCTCTTTATACTTTTCTATGGCGTTCCTAACAATTTTAAGTGACAGGCTTCACTGAATTCAACAATCACATATATTAATCGAGGACAATCTCTTTCACCAGTTGAAGATTCAGATCTCAACAGAACTTGGTATGATGATACACCATATATTTTTGGAGCTGCTGATGAGATAACTATTTCTACTGATCCCAAGACCAGTATGTTGTACTCTGACAGTGTGCCACCATATATTGCACTGCCAAAAGTTTATAGAACTGCACGTTCCATGGGTCCAGTGAACGTTGTTAACTAGGAGTTTCAATGCGCAAAGGCTGCTGGAGATTAGTCAACGCAAACATTCAATATAATGAGAGAGAATAAAATTCTCAGTGGAATTTGAATGGACGTCCTGAAATCTGTAAGCACATCCTGCTTACACCTTCTATTTATAATTTATTTATAAACGCCCCAGTGCGCTTAATAGCTGCATCCCCTTGCCTCTGTTTGAATTCCCAATCCTTATAGATGAATTCTTTCGCTATGGATCACATGGAAGGAAAACATGCTCCCGCACCTTTGGCACATCCCTCTCATGCCGGCTCTGGTGACACGCGCTATGGGAGGAGGCAATTATGATAACATATATCAAAAGGGAAAGAATACCAACATAGGCCATCGGTTTGAAGCAGAGACAACGTTATAAAATGTGTCCTTGATATTGGAACTGGGAATAGACTGTTTCATCATGCACTTGCAAAGCAAGGATATTCAAACTTGACTGGAATAGATTACAGTGAAGCGACTGTGGAATTGGTTAGAAATATTGCTGTTCGGGATGGATTTACCAATATCAACTTCCTGGCAGATGATTTATTGAAATCCAAATTACAGAGATAGTTTAGGCTTGTTAATGATAATGGGACTTTAGATGCAATTGGAATTCATCCTGATGGTGCAGTTAAACGGATTATGTATTGGGGTTCCGTTTCAAGGCTCGTGGCTCCTGGTGGTTTACTGGTTGAAGTATGGACAAAGTATCGAAGAGCAGTCGTATGGGAGCAACGACAAGACTATGGGATATGGTACCATGGGCATATGGGAGCAGTGTATGGATCAAAGAGCAACATATGAATATCACGCCATCGCCTTTCTCATGTCACTCCACAGTCGGCCTTCAATCGCTATACCTCACGTGAACAAAATTGCTTTTTGCTCAATGAAGTAGCATATTGGTCACAAGATCAAATCAGTTGGAAGGTGGATATCTGAGTTTGTTGCTTGAGAAAATTGGGACCGCTGTCTCAATGACAATGGCAACTACCATGGCTCAGGCTGCTTGAGAAAATTGGGATCGTTGTCCCAATGTTAATGGCAATAGTAATAGCAGCAATGGAGTGAATTCTTCCCATTCTTCCTCTCGAGCACCCAATTACATATTTCTAGATGGAGACTCAAGGCTTGATGCTCCCAAAAATACACAGAGCCTTCCAGGGTTGTAGATCAAGCGAGCTTGGCTACTTGGAATCCGCCTGTATTCATTTAGTACAGGAGGTGTTAGGCGTGTTGTGGTTAAACTGGACGAGTCTGGACATGCTGTTTCTACAAATGATTCTATGGGTATAACAAGGTTGTTGGATGAATTTGAACGAAGAGAATATTTTCCTGATCTTTATGAGAGAGATATAGTGGAGGTTATCTCCGAGAGGGGTGAGTGCTTGCAATCTTATATTTACCACCGACCAGATGTGAATCCATAAAATTTACCAACCGGTGATTGGCTGCGACAGTGATGCAATACAATGAAGATAGGCAACAACGCTGAAAGGCCTAGAAAATGCCTTGAGTGTGCACTAATGATTATACTGGATTCCTCCAATATACCAAGCGTTACACCATATTATCAGGTAGAGGGCAAAGAACTCAAGAATATGGCAGATTGCAAGAAATGCAAGACAAATTTCTGAAAACAATGGCAGAAAGGAGTTACAATACAGAAAATTAATTTACCTGGGTATGAGGGAAAGATGTCAGTTTTTTCTATATCAGGAAAATGGGCAAAGCTGCAGGACAAGCATGCATAGAAGGGCCACAAAAACAAGTGGCTCACAGTTGAGCAGGGTAGGAGATCGCTTGCTCTTATACCATGTTAAACACACACATAACAACAACAGAATAGGAAAGATAAACATGAGAGTACATTTATTATTAACAAATGATATACATTTATAGTACATGGCGTGACCCTTGGATTCATATTCCAAGTGGTCTCTTGGACTCCTTTTCACTGTTCAGCTTCCACACCAACCCCTAGAGGATTAGGTGTCGAACAATAAGTTATTGTAAAATTACATTATTTAAAGTGTTTTCTTGTTTAAGTAAATGTTTTACGAGAAAATTCAAGTAACACCACCCATATTTATGGATATATTCTTTAGTATATTTATTAATATAAATTAATACATTTTATTTAAAGGATTTTAACTAAGTATCTATAAGCACAAAATTAGAGTAATTATATAAATTAAATGGATGGTAAATGTTAATAGTCATTAATTTATAAAAATTATAAGTTAAATTGGTCACTATTAACTAAATCAATAGTGGTTAACATGCAAATGGAATCATATAGTCTTGCTTTAAGAGGAACTAATAAAATGAGATGTGAAGTGGATAAATTAATTACTTGCTCAAAATGGCGGACTTTAGTAACCACTAGTAAGTAGTTTTACTCCTACATAAGTGGTAATGAAAACATAAATAATTGTGAGAAGTAATTCCTTGTAAATACATTTATTTACATCTTATGCTTATCCATTTTTTATGAAAAGACTTCCTTAAATTATGGTGAGAAGTAAATAATAGTAAATAAATCTCTGCTAGATTTTATAAATAACTCAATTTTTTATAAATCTCTAGATTTTGGTTAAAATTAGCTAGAAAAAAAAAGACCATTTCATTTATAAGTTAGACTATGTCATAAAAAATCACTACACAAATATCAAAAAATAATGTGTGAATATTCCAACTATATCCATAAATTATATTATAAAATATATAAGACAAATATCCACATGACATTATCGTATGCAAATGCTACAATAACACTTTTAAATTATGATCCAATCAAATATTTGATTTTTTTTTAATAATATTAAAAAACAAATATTTACCATAATATAACAACTAACTTAACACCTTCCATTAATTTCTTTAGAATATTAATCGTGCATTCAAATTCTTGAAGTTGTTTTATGGACTACATCATTCTAAACTAGACATACTATACTTATCTACACAGTTATATTTATAACCATAATATACCAACTAACTAACACCTTCCATTAATTTCTTTATAATATTAATCCTCTTAATCAATTTCTTTTATAATATTTTTATTTTATCTTCTTAATAACTCTTGAGTTATAAGAATTCTTTATTATATTTGTTTGATATCAGAAGATTCAAAGGTGACCATGGACGGGATCCATGGTCGTACAACTTTCAGACCCAAAAACTCATCAATGGTATGAAGTGTATAAGGAGGAAGAATTTTTAAATTTGTCTCTCCCACATAGGTCGTGAGGCTATCAAGAAGAGGGCTACACCAACATCAAAGACATATATTATACAATGCAGGCAGGAAGATGGACTTTGGGTATATATATGCATTAGCTACACAGTGTCACATGCACGGGAAGTATATATTAACTTATTTGTTGGTTTTTCACTAGCTCAATATTTTGGTAAATAACCATTGTGTACTTTGCTACGATTAGAGCATCTAGTGGGACTCTTAACTTTTGATCTACAACTATATAGTCATTACTCTTGCCCACATTAGATTTGGGTTATTTTGTTGGATTGGACGGTGAAGGAGATGTTAAAAAGTTTGAGAAATATTTTAATTATGTATTTAAATCTATTAAAAAAATATTAGATTTTTTATAAAGATAATATAATTAAAAAAAAAAAATTAGGGTAGTTCAATTGATAATCCAACCAAACTTAACCAAAAAAAATCTTAAAATATATTAAGACAATTTCTTACGCAAAGAAGAATCGGTCCTTTGTGGTACTGTTCAAAAGAATTTCATGTGAAAAAGGAGCTCGGGCACTTTCAAAAAATGAACTGACATTCTAAATCTCACGTGAGAAAGTGTATGATTCAAGGTAAAGCATCATCAACTTTAAACCAATGCTACTAAATGTGGGAGTACTTTTATGGTTTGACATATGTTATGATAGGCAGGAGCAGGGCATTGAAATTAATTTAATGGTTAGTCGATGTGCGGAAGTGGGTCGGTCATTTTTTTTCATAAATTTCAGGAATGGTATATAATTAATCTTTGTAAAATAAGTTTGAATATAAGATAGGTTAAAATTAATAAGAGATATGTTATAATTTAGTGTATCTATATAAATTATATAAATTAAAGAATGAGTATCAATTCACATAATAAGTATTAAGTTATTTATTTTATAAAATTATATAACGTTAATTTTAATAATTGATAAGAATAAAATTAATTTATAATTATGTAATTAATATTAATGCCAAATTTTTCCCGCTGAGTCAAGTCCTAAAAAAGCCCACAAAGACAACTCCAAATTATATCACAAAAATTACCTAGGGCTTGGCCTCACAACCATAAGCAATCGTGAATTTTTGGATGGAGTTTCAAACCAGTGACCTGACACCAGGAGGTGCTTAATAGAACACCTATCACAACTACAACTCTACACCTAGTAGACCAAATGTAATATTAATAAGGTTATTAATTATAAAGAATATATATAATATATTATATAAATAATAATAATAAGAAACATAGTAAGACAAAATAAGCCATAAGAATGTAACTGACAAGTGAACATAATTTTTTTTATTCAATTAAATTGAAAAATAAAAAGGGCATAACTTCTTGTGACATAAGTTTCAACTTTCTATTCTGTTCAAAATAGACACACATGGAGTAAAAATAAAATAGAAAATTATGTATTATGTAAGATTAGCGTAACCAAGCCCAGAGAGGGATCAAATCTCTTTTCACTCTAAAAGAAGTTTGCATATCAAGAGATTTGATCCCTCTAGGTGCTTCGTGGATCCAGAGTTAAGATGGATCTAGGGTGGTTTAATTTCCCCCCCTTTATATATGCTATATTCCACATTAATACCATGGGTCAATACCATGGGCCATTTTCCCCCTTCATATATACGCTATATTCCACATGAATACCATGGGCCATTTTTATCTTTTAGCTTTTTTTTATCTTTTTTTTTTTAAATAGAGTTATTTTGATTGTTTAATTTTTACTTTTTATTAATTTGAACATAGTTAAAACGCTACATTAGATTACAAGAAATTTTATAAATTAAATTCTAATTATTGATTTTTAAATAAATTGGATTTATTAAAAAATGTAAACATCACGTTACATACATCTTACCATATTAGGCTTAAAAAAAAGGAAAAAATAAAGAAATTTATTTATTTATTATTTAATTATGAATCTAATTAAATCTATCTACAATTTAAGTGCTGTAACAACAATGTTTATCATTTAATGTGGTTCATTAAATAATAGTAATGAATTATAAATAACTAATAATTAAATTTGAAAAAGTTATAATGAGACTAATCTTCACCAACAAAATTAAGAATAATAAATATAATATATGAATATATTTATAACAATAACACAGCATTAAACTACTTAATAAAAAAATTATAATTGAATAGTGAAAAAATAAAATCAAAAAATATAAAAGCTCAAATATAATTTAATTTATTGATTGAAATAGTTTTATTTTAAAATTAGATAATATATTATTAAAGTGTGTATTGAATTCTTATATATATTTACAAATAAGTTGACTTTGATAGTTTATAAAAGAATAGAGTTATATTCTAATAGTTAGGGATCAATTTTCTCTCTTATGTTACATTATTTATTTTTTATGTTGTAATCAAATTTTCCATCTTAGTATTAGTACTAATGATGAACTGCATTGGGTGGTTAGAAACATGTAGCAATTTAAATATGATTTTTACTACAAGACAACACTAAATATAATATGGATCACAAAAACTTAAATTCAAATAAACTTAAATTCAAATAATTTTGTCTTTACTTAATAATATTAAATTTTGACTTACTACCCTGGTTATATAAATAAATAAAAATTAATTATTAAATACTAATTTCCATATTTATTATTGTACTAATTAGTATATAACCTTTATTACACTACCATACAAACCATCGATACTCACAACACAATTTTTATTTAAACATATTCCTATATTATCTCATAGGAATAAATTTCCCCATAATCATCGATACTAACAACACAATTTTTATTTAAACATATTCCTATATTATCTCATAGGAATAAATTTCCCCATTTCTTATTTGAATGAGATAAACCATACCGCATTATTAATTTATGTTTTTTAAAAATATAATATAAATGTAGGACGTAAAGTTGTTGACGTTACAAGCCAGATAATAGTTTGGCTTTATTCTGTTGTTAAGTTGTTAGGTTAGATTTTGTCGGTTGGTAAGATAACACGCCATGCACAATTTTTATATTTTAAATAAATCCTGTAACTATATCGGATTATTGATTTATTGATTTATGAGTTTAAAAGAAATAATATAAATGTGTAAAACGTAAAGTTGTTGACGTCATCAGCAACAAAGGTTTATGTTATCACATTTTGTCCGTTGTAAGATGACATGTCACAGCCAACTTTGTGGTATAGATTAATGAAGTTGGATTGATTTATGAGTTTAAAAGAAATAATATAAATGTGTAAAACGTAAAGTTGTTGACGTCATCAGCAACAAAGGTTTATGTTATCACATTTTGTCCGTTACAGCCAACTTTGTGGTATAGATTAATGAAGTTGGATGGATAAACTGATGGACACCAAATATTTTAATGAAAGGGAAAAAATATTTTTATATGAAATCACAAGAATATATATATCTTTTGAATATACAATAATTATTATTATTAATCTATAAATAATAAACTAATTTTATTTGTAGAAATAATAAAGATATTATAATATCAATTAAAATAATAAAATAAAAAATAAATTCCTATTATTAATTATATATTAATTATTAATCGTAAGTTTTCTATTTGTAGTTTTTTGTTTAAGTTCTTAAAGTGGTGTCGTTAAGTTTTTATTTTTTTATTATATTTTCTATTGAATTTTGAAATAATAATATATAAAAGTAAAATTAATTTTTCAAATTTATATATTTAAAATTTTATAACATTTTATTGAATATTCCTCATTATATTTATTTGTTCACTTGATTAGATTGTTGCATCTGTACTATATTTCTTTATTCACTTGATTAGATTGTCCATCTTTATCACTTTGATACCATCTAATTTATCTAATTTTTTTTTTTTCATAAATCATTAATCATAAAAACCTACCTTTTGAGATTTAAACAATGAATTTAAATAAATAAATTAACAAAAAGCAAATAATTACGTTATACATGGATCGATATATTAGAGACTCGAGAGTCCACAAATAGTTATATATTGAACTTATGTTATGAGAGACCATAAGTAGTTATAGACTCTCAATTTTCCAGTCGTAATCACAAACTTTAAACTAATCACATAGTGAAACACGATTGCGACGCATTGTTACACCTAAGCATATGTTATTGCACTACTACGTGGAAGAGACTTGTAATCACCCATTCTTTTTGTCTAGTACAAAAATGATAGATTGTTATAACGAATTTGTGTAGGGTTGGTGGGTGGGTTAAAGAAAAAATCATGGGTAATGGATCGAATCATGAGGATAGAGTCATAGAGAGTTAGATTCACGATAGGGCAAAATTATAGTAGCTGATTGAGATTATGAACAAGTAGATGGGAAATAATGATAAATAATTGATCATGCAGAATTAAAGGAAATTACAACAGATGAATGGGTGGTTAATTATGAATGAATTGATAGAATCATAACCATTAAAATTAGATAAACAAAATTATGAATGGATAGAAGTAATTATGAGCAAGTAAGTAAGCAAAACCACATAATTTGTATCAACAAGCAAACAAGCAAAAAATAATGAAGGGGAAATCAATCACAAACATAAAAATGAAAGCACTAATAAATGTGTGAATGAAATTACCAGTGATCGAAATCATGGATAAATGAATATATAATAATAAACATATGAACTTCAAGATGAATAGATGAAATCACTATTAAGCACAATCATGAACAAACAAACAAAAACATACGAGATGAACATATACATAAATGATTGTAGATGTAAAAAGGAAATCATGGATAGACAAAGGAAATCATGGATGAACATACAAACAAATAGTGATGGACAAACAAATAAAATCACAAACACATAGTGTGTTAAATATTGTAGCTTGAATAGGTGTTCTAGCCTTGAGAGGTATCATAGAGGCTAGGAACACATATGATTTAACTATCTCTAGGCCCATGTAATTTTTCCTAAGTTTCACCTAGGGAAAATATCTTAATTATGTCAATTAGTAACTTTTTAACTATTCCCTAAGTCTAAACTAGGGAAACAAAATAATTAGTTGACATTAGTTGGGATAACATTGACTTACCTCTAGAAGCTTCTGGAAAGATTCTAAGATGATCTTAACCATCGATTGGATCAAGTGAACTTTTCATTATGGCCAATCATTTGTGAATGAGAGATTATAAAGGGAATCAATGGGAAATTTTGGACACATATCGAGTGGGTGATTTTTAGTGAGACACCAAGAGGGTTTTTGCTACAGTAATTGGGAGAAGAATTTCCAGAGTTTTTACTATCAATTATTTTTTGCAGGTGATCAAGTTTTTCCAGTGAGGTTGTGAGCCTCAGGAGGAGGCCGATTTACTCAGTAAATTCGCAGGAGTGGAGGCTGAGATTATATCTGGGAGGTAGTGCAAGTTTTCCAGAGTCCAATGTGAGTTTGCTAGAGGAGATGCGAATTGCCAGGAGGGAAGATCATGTTTCCATAGGGTAATGTGAGTTTTCCAAGAGAGTGCGAATTGCTAAAAGACAACTGCGAGTTGCTTGGTTTCCAGTGCGAGTTGTTGGAGGAAGTACGAATTGTAGTAGAGGAAATCGTGGGGTTTCTTTAGGTTGATTTGATTAGCATTAGTGAAGATGAAATATTTCCATAACTTTTCCAATGTCAGGTAAGCAGTTGTATTTTCTCAATAACAAAGTTTTTGCTAAAGATAATAATATAAACCCTTAGATCTGAAAACTGGTTTTCCCCACATTGTGGATATTATAGGGACGTTTGTCCCAAAGTAATTATGTCAAGTGTGTGATTGGTTTCTGGTATATCTCATTGCAATTTTTATTTTTGTGAATGGTGTTGTCCATGTTATTATTCATTACTTCTAGCAGAAGAATTAATTTGCCATGAACAAGTAATAGAAAATCATTAACAGGGTTAATAACACCTTCTCGCTAGCCATAATTAGGACAATCCTTTTGTTCTTACCACGATTAGGACAATCTCTTTTATAGTTTCCAAGTTCATGATATTCTAAGCATCTTATCTTATCCATGTTCTTCCTTTTCTTTGAAGGACCAAACTTTCCAAATTTTCCCTTTCTTCTTGTCATTGTAGCATATGCTTGATTTTGTTCGCTTGGTGTGACATCAATATTTGCCTTTATTCTGGTTTCTTCGATCTTACAGAGTGACCATAAATATTGAAATGGAGTAGTCTCTTTCTTCCCATATAAGCTTGAAGCGAAGTTACCCCATTCTTCTGGTAGTGCATGTAATACCACTATGGTCATCTCTATATCAAACATAACTTCTCCTAGTTCTTGTATATAATCTTGAATTTATGATATCCTCATGAAATATGAGGTTATTCTATCTTCCTTGGACATGTTTAATTTGTAGAGTTCTTGTCTTAAGGAGATTACTTCTCCTGTGGTACTTACAGAAAACAACCCTACCAATTTGTCATATATAGCTTTTGTAGTTTCTAATTTTGATACATATGGGATTAGGGAGTCTTTTATAGATTCTAGAAGAAGAATCCTTTGGGCTCTCACCTCTCCCTTCATGTATCTAGCATGTGCTTGAGTATATTCTTTTGGAGGTTGGGTTATTGATCCCTTAATGTGAACCATGACCTCATTCTCAATAAGATTGAGGTTAGTCCTTTTCTTCCATGCAAGGATTTTTACCACCGTAACCAAATTATTGCTTTCCTTGCAAAAAAACATTTTGATATTAACGGATATAGTCATGGACTTACTTGTCAGATTGCTTCTTGTTTTCTTCTTCTTCTCGATGTTGATAAATGGCCTTCTTCTTGAGTGATTGATGACAGAGATCTTGATTTATGATCCTTTGATGATCTGAAGTACTTCTAGGTTTTCGTTCTTTCTTCATGCTTCCTTATTCGATATAGGGTTTCTATGATGTAGATATTAAACTTGTTGATAACCTTTGACTTGCTTTGATTCCTTCTTTGAAGATTGGTTCTTGTGTGTCAACTTGCTTTGACTGCCCCTTTTTGTCTTCAACACCTAAGCTCTGATACCATGTTGAGAAATCTAGGGCATTCAATGTTAACAATTTCTTTGCTTGATAATTTCTTGTGATATGTTTTTACTTATTGTTTTGTTTATGATCCTTTCCTTGTTATCTTTATTAGTGTATTCTCTTCATCAAGACAATTACCAACAAATAAAGACAAGTGACACAGTATATAGGCTTCTCTAGCCAGGGCCAAAACCTCTCACCTCTTGAGAGGAAATATCGATAGAATTCTTCTTCTAGATCTTCAATTGATAAGTACCAAGACCATGAACCTAACCCTTGACTCTAGTATCCTCTTCAAGAACTCTGTCACCAACCTGGTCTTCCTTGCTCTTCCTTCTCTTGCTCCTTCTATCCTCTTTTAAGAGAAACCAGATCTCTATTTCTCATACTGCACATTCACAACTACCCTAAAGAATATCAGTCTCTAGGTCTTCTAGAGAAACTCAGTCTCTAATTCTATGTCCCAAAAGATTCCTTCCTTTGCTATCCTAGAAGAGACCTATTCACTGCCTTTCCAGAAGATCCTTTCTTTTCTGCCTCAGAAGATACTGCTACCCCAGAAGATCCTTCTTCGTTGCTCCAGAAGATACTTCTTTGCTGCCCCAGAAGATCCTACTTCGATGCCTTAGAAGATTCTAATTCATTGCTCCAAAAGATTCCTTCTTCGTTACCCTAGAAGAGTGTCCTTTGTAGCCTTTAGAGAAAGCCCTTTTACTGTCTCTTTTTCACACTTCCTTCTGCACTTATCTTCACTCAATCGAGTTCAAACTTGATGCTTAGAATGGAGGTCGAGTTCCTATATTTATACCCCTCTTCACTGGGTCTTTAGGCTGACTTGAAAACTGGATGTAGGCTGACTTGTTTTAGTAACTTCTTCAACGTTTGTAGGCCGACTTGAAGAGGTTAGGTGATAAGTTCTTTGGAGGATACTTTGCATGACAAGATGACCTTTTACAAAGTGTAACATGACTTCATTTACATGACAATGACCCTTATATTTTATGACTTGATGGATATTAAATCTTAAAGACTCTCAATGGGAGTCTTGACTAAAAAAAAAAGTCCCTTGCTCATGAAACCCATGAAGCAAGTCAATCATAATAATTTCATTTTTCTTATTTACATCTATTTACATAAAATCATAATCACATGTCATTATGAAGATCGAACCTAGTTACACCTTTCAACATCGGATAACCATGGTGTGATGCGGTTCTCATGTTTTTGGTTGAGCTAGATTGCTAGATAGATTCAAAGCTGAGTGAGGTGGATCTCTGAATGATAAAGCCACTAGCCTAGTGACCCTTGAGGCAGACTGTGGGTTTCAATAAAGCCATGATTGTGTTGCCTCGGTGGGCCTATGAATCCTTGCCGGTGAATGACAGGATATACGACAAAGCCAAGAGATGGTTTGCTCTCCGTTGGGCCTAGTAATCCTGGGTTTGGGATATGTATTAAAGCCTGGAGAGTAGGTATCGGTTTAGGGCCTAGTGATTCAGGTTTTGATTGCGGTAAAGCCTGAGAGACTAGTAGACATGAAAATTCCTCATGGTGTAGGTGGAGAAATCTGGTGGCATCCATGCTTGTTTGGCCTAATGTCTAGGTGGAGATCAAGGTAAATCCTGTTATGATGTGTTCATTATGTTGGCCTAGTGATCTAGGATGGATTACGGTAAAGCCTGGTTCTATTGAAGAGGGTGAGATGGTTTAACCTTAATATGCCCTAGTTGGTTCTTTTGGTTTGAGTCCCACATTCATGCTTGGAAAATGGCACGGGGGTGATTGGTTGAAGAGAGACTTGGCTCAGCTAATCTATGGTTGGGTGGAACGTGGTAGTCCCATCTTCGGTTGGTTTTTGCATTCATTAATGAGAAATTCATTCCCTTGGTTTTCATGTGTAAATGTACTGGTTTATATGTGGATTTCATGGATGATATATTTATGGTATTTCTGTTGTTACCATGCTAGTTATATGTGTGTTTTATGACATTGGTTATTTATGGCTCTAAGTATGATTTTTACTTGTAAATGAATTGACAATGTATCTATGACCTAATAGATGATAATGCAACAAATGACATGAGGGAACAATGGTTCTTAGTGATTCTCAAATAAGTATGAGATCCCTATGCTTAATTTTGTTGATTACACCTATAGATTACGTGCTTGTGATATGTTTGACGAAATGCCTGTCATGGCTAGTAGGGGTCTGGTTGAGGACTTGTTTAAGTACTGGCTCTAGCATCATTGTTTCCTTGTTATTTTATGGTTTTGAAGATGTCATGCAATTCTGGGCAGTAACCTCGGCTCTGGGCTTGAAAAAGTGGCCTAATTCCCGAGGACACTAGCACATAACGAACAAAAAGTGTCCCCCTGGACGTTGGTAGATAGGCTTGTGAGAGTGTCCAGAGGTCCCTAGACATTGGCATGCCCGTAGCATGAGAGCCTCCATAGGTCAAGTTGATCAAAAGCTCAATGGGACCCAAGGGCAAGCTACTTGAAGTGTTGGCATGGTTCTCAGGGGTTTTGTAGCTGATGTGGAAGGTCTGTGTGTTGTGTTTCCATTGATTCCATTTCCTTAAGGCCACATAGGAGATAAAATCCAACCATAGTAGCCTCTCGTCACATGTTTACCCCGGTTGGTCAATTACTTGGGTAGATATGGGAGGAGGGTGTTACATTAGATGAGTAGACAAAATCAACGACAAATGGACAAATGAAATCACGACTAGATGAATGAAATCACAAATAGATAATGTATAGATTATATCATGGAAGGTAGAATACAAATGGTCAATGGAGAGATAGACGAAACACAAACAAATGGACAAAATCACAAATAAATACATTAACATAACTATGGATGAATGGACATAAGGAAAAAGGGAATGATGAATGAACAAAATTGTGAATTAATCAACATATAGATGGAATCACAAACAAATAGATGAATGGATAGAATCAAGGACATATGGAATGATGTACAAAATTAAGGATAGATGGAACCACGAATAGAATCATGAATGGGAAAAAACACGAATGGATGGATAGAATCACAAAAGTGGGTGGATGAAGGGAATCATAGATGTAAAAATAAATTTAATCATGTAATAATGAAATCATTGACAAATAGACAAACAAACAAAATCACATATAGATGAATGAATGGAATCATAGATAAATGATGTGAATCACACAAGGTGTGGTTTAATATAATTTAGAGTTGTTGTTGTGGTGATGATCTAGGGTGAGGTCCTTAATAAGTTAGTTCAACAAATTTTTAGTTGTGTATAACATTAACTTGCAGCAATTGTTGTGGCAATGATCCATAGTCAAATCTCAATGGGCATAAATAGATTAACATTTACCAAATTGTGGTCTATGAAATCATTACAA
>APFE030008871.1:11735-55620 GCA_000404065.3 Pinus taeda
GTTCAAGAGCGACTTGCTACCAATAAAGTTTCTTCAAGTTTTCTTCCCAATTTTCCCCAATCATTGCTGACCAGTACCTCTTTATTTTTGTCAAGCTTGAGGAGGATAACATATTCTTGTTCTATAATCCGCCCTTCGGGGGAACCTATCGCTATGTTTTAGCGAGCCTAGCGACAGTGAAACTCGTTCTCATCCATTTGGATGAGTTTGTTGCTATTCGGTTTTAACGAGTTTAACGACAAAGATAACTTGATCTATTTCAATTTTAGAGAGTTTGAAAGAAACGGAAAAGAGACTTCAAAGATTCTTTTTCGTTGTATAATCCCTTAAGTCCGAAAAAGCATAAAATAATACAAAAGGGATGAATTTTTGATAGTTTTAACGAGTCGAACAAGACAAGCGCTCGATCGTTTTGTGTAATAATCCCTCAGGTCCAAAAAGATTAAAATCTAGAGGAGGGATAGCACTTCTGATGCTTTTAACGAGCCAGAGAGGCCAATCGCTCGGCAATCTTTTCATATTTTATGAGTCAGGTGAAAAGAGCTTAAAGAAGACTCATTTTCGAGGAACGAGTGATGGTTTCGGGTAGCAGCTGATTCTAGGTAACATTTGGAATTTTCCAATCATGGCAGTGTCACAACGATGGCTAACAGAATCACTCTTCGCAGATGTTCATCGAAGGGATAAACAATCATATGGGGGTGAATGATCGGCTAAAAACAGAGTGGAGGTGATGGCGAGAACACGACCAAGGCTCAAAAGCTGGCGATAAGGCATTCACAATGGTTATTTACCGGTTCATTTTTTAACGAGCTTAAATGCTGGGGGAAACATTTGCTCATGACTTATGCTTATTTTTTAACGAGCTTGAACTATGCGCTAAAACTCCTCGTAGAGAGTTTATTTTTAACGAGCTTGAATTCTGCGACAACATTGCTCGCCATGATGGTCATTTGAGTTTTTTATTTACCCTTAGCATTTCGTTCTTTCAAAGATTGTACTACCTATTCATTTGCTTCATCAAACCGGTTAGAAATGAAAACATATGCTTGATAAATGAGTTAAAAACACTAATATTTTACTTGAATTACGTGCATAGTAAATTAAAAGTGACTTTTACCTCTCATTTTACCATTTCATTTTAATTTGGTTTGTTGGAGCTCTGGAGGTGCTTTTCCCCCTTGATTTTCACCAGCGGATTCCGAGAGATTCTGTGGATGATCCTCTATGCCTTTCGGACTAGGTAAGAACCAAACTTGTGCTCTTTCATTACATGCCTTTCATTTTGGATTTTTAGCTTATTTCCTTGTCCTGTTGAGCCCCTAGGGTTTGAAGAATTCACCCTAGGACCATCGCACCCTTCCTTAGTCGAAAGGTGCGATGCACACTGATCTCTCCACTGACTAGTCAGTATGCATCACTCCTAGTACACTTGCTGGGGTGCGATGTATGCAGGGAAGAAAGTTTTTGCACAGTTTCCTAATGAATTCTTACCTGTTGTTTACCAACTAAAGATCTTGACTCTTCCTTTGTTTGTTTTTCAGAGATTCATCGGAGAAAAATGGTTGTTACATGTTTAGAACATGAGCATGAATAAGAGGACACTGTTGCTTTACATGATCCGGGCACAATAGCTGCATTACGGAACTGTGGCCTGTTGAAGTTTTTCCGTATCTCTAGCATGAGGCAACAAATCAGTTTGTTGCAGTATTTTCTCAATGCCTGGGATCGTATCAACCAGGTATTCCAGATTAGGGGCAAATCAATCCCCTTGATAGTGGTGGACATTTAGTTTCTGACCAGTTTATCGAGGCATGGTGCCCCTCTCTCATTATCAGGCTCCACCCATGGGGGTGAGTCCGTGAGGGAGTACATTCGTCGGCATTTTAGAGAGGGATCTCAGCCGAGTACGAACGGCAAGATCAATATCTGAGATGTCACTGACCGGCCCTTGCAGACCATTCTGTTTACTTTTGCTAGATTGGCTGGTAGTTCTGCTCTCCACATAGCCAACAGATCTTATATGTAGTATGCTTTGGAATGCCTTGAATTGAAGGTGTTCAATTGGTGTGACAAAATACTTTCTGTGATGAAAGAAAAATTGACCAAGGTGAAGAGCGGCAGATCCAAGAACTTTGGTTATGGTTCTATTTTGACTGCTTTTGCCTTGGAGAGAATCCCACTGATGCAGCCGCAGTACATTTCACTTGGCCTACCTCCACCGACCGAACCACGGATGCAGAGATGGGTCGATCTTATGTCTCGGCACGCTAGTCAGCCCTAGATTTCTTTTTCTAAGACCTTCTTCAAGTGATTTCACTGTCAGGAGATGGTTTATGCCAGGTTCCCATATGCTGGTATGGATTTCCAAGGTGATCCAGATTTGGTGTTGCCAGTTGGTGAGCAATGGGGTGCCATGGGTAATTCTCTTACCATATCTCTGTTCATTGCTCTTTATAATGTTCTTATATTCTTATGACCAAGACTAATCAAAACTCATTTGCTCATGTAGATGTTGGACCAGTTCGACCGGCAGTATGCCACAGAGACCCAGCGGTTGCGCTAGCAGGAGAGGCTATTGGGAGGGCCATCCTTCGCGACCTTGATGTGGTCGAGACTCTTTTGGTGCTACAAGACTAGATCGAGGGTCTTACTCTTGGTATCCCGGATCTGAGGACCGATGATATGCCTTTGTAGTTGCAACAACATACCACTGGAGTGCCGAGTCGATGGACTAGGCTCTTACGCATGATTGCACAAGCGTTGACTTGTTATCACCAGCATCATTAGGCTAGGGTACCCCCTAGCATTTTGCGTTTTTGGTCATTTGACCAATTTTGTCTTGGTTACAGAACATTATGTATAGACTATAAATAGTTATGAAATATATTTTTGATTTTCGGAGCTTTATTTTGGCTAAGTTACATAATCTTGATGCATATATTGATGTGATGCTTATTTTTATAAATGTCGCAAATGTCTATCTAACACGTAATTTGCCAATGAGTCTATTAATGTGTTTAAACTTCTAGAAATATGTTGATATTGGATGAAATCGAACTGTCTTTCCAAAATTTTGACCCTTAGGAACATGCAATAGATAGCTGGATTTCGTACAGCATAGATGCCGGTGAGTTGTAGAATGACGAGCTATGAGTCTAGTCTGACGAAAAGTTGGCATATGCCATGTGTGATGGCATTAGAAAGGAGTTCTATCAATGCGATGTACTCAACGATATTGTTCGTAGACTGACCAATACACACTCCCCTGAAACTTATTAACTCGCCGCTGGGATTGAAAATGGCCCATGCCGCACAAGATAGGTTCTGCGAACTACGACTTGCTCCATCAGCATATCCAACGAATGATTACAATAGGTTCGAAATCTGCAACCAATGAAAAAAGTGGATCACTTAACCAAACTAAATTCTCTTGGCGAAAATAAAAATGTAACAAAAGCATGAGGATTACTATGCTAGATCAAGCATAGTAACGCTTGAGGTACAACCTGTTGCGAGGTTGTGCCAGTGCAATCTCATCATAGTCCATCAACTCTTAGGCTCCTTTTGCTAATATTCATTTAAAACTATAGGGACCCATCCATAATGATTTGAATTTCCCTGCTCCCATTTTATTGGATTCTTGGTCATAAAGTAAGACCAGGTCACCTTCTGAGAAGACGTGAGGTTTGACATTGTTGTCGAACTGTGCTTTCACTCGCTTTTTATGAGCTTCATTAGCCGAAGCTACATCACAACAGGTTTCATCCAAATGGATTAGTTTCAAGAAACAAGCCTCTTCTTCTGAGGTTCCAGGGAGAAGGTCAATTGCGAGTTTGAGGGACGAGATTTCACATTGAACTGGTAAGATTGCTTCTAGACCATACACCAATTGAAAAGGTGTGAATCCGGTTGCATTTCTTATCGATGTTTGATATGCACACAAGGCCAAGTACAGGATTAGGTGCCAATCATGTTTGTGGACTCCGATCATCCTTTGCAGCATGCGCTTTAGGACTTTGTTGGTTGCTTCAACTTGTCCGTTAGCTTGCGGATAGTATGAAGTAGAGCCGTTGTGGGACAGTCCTAATTTGGCAGCGAACTCAACCATCATGTGATTGCGAAAATGCGATCCATGACCTGTGACTATGGCCTATGGAATGCCAAATCTGGAGACTACGTGATTGAAAAATAAAAGGGCAGCCGTTTCGCCATTGTTGTTTAATGTAGGCATCGCCTCGGCCCATTTGGTAAAATAGTCCACCACGACTATTATGTACCCATGCCCCTCAGTCGAGGTGGGGTTACATGTCATGAAATCTATGCCGCATTTGGCGAACGGCCCAACAACTATTACTGGTTGCAGCAGTGCGGGTGGTCTTCTAGTTTTTCTATCGAAAACTTGGCAAGCATGACAACTTCTAACTGCGGTTATGTAACCTTTGAACATTGATGGCCAGAAGTATCCTGCTTGTAAAATTTTTTGCGCAGTAGCATAACCGAATTGATGCCCCCCACAGGTGCCTGAATGTCAGTCATTCAGGACTTTTTCGGCCTCCTCAAGGGTGAGGCACCTCCGCAGAACTGTATCGATACCATGATGGTAAAGAGTATCACTGACAATCACGTAGTCTTTTGCTTGGTATCAAATACGTCGTTGTTCGGAGCGTGAGGTATTAGACCTGCATGTTTGTGTCTGGAGATAAATGATTATATCTCCGTAACAAAAATCGCTCGAAGATATCAGAAACAAATTTTCATCCACGATTGCTTCTTTGGATGTGGCATCGTTGGACGACGATGAGAGATCGCATAGTAACTCCGTGAATACCACGACTTTCTTTGATTTGGATTTCTTGAATTCCAAATCAAACTCTTGTAGAATTTCTATCCATTTGAATATTTGCCCCCAAGCAATTGTCGCGACAATATATAAGTCATGGGGTTGCAATCTGATAAAATGGTAGTTTTCTTGAAGAGGACATAGTGTCGAAATCTCTGTATCGCTTGAAGAGCTGCGAGGGCAAGCTTTTCAATGTAGAGTATTTCGTTTCTGTATCATTTAAGTTTCGGCTTAAATAATATATAGGATGTTTAATTCTATTGTCTTCTTGAACTAAACCCATTGTTATGGTCGTATTTTCTGCAGCCAGATACAGGTTAAAGTCTTTTTGATAATCAGGAGCATACATTAATGACACTTGTATTAGAGATTTCTTTAAAGCATCAAAGGAGGCTTGTATGACCTAGTCCCAAACGAAGGGTACATCCTTTTTCAAAAGACAAGTATAACCTTTAGCTAGTTCAGCGTAATTTGGAATGAACCTCCTGAGGAAATTTACCTTCCCTTGGAGTTTCTGAATCTGAAGCAGGCTTGAAGGTGGAGGAAAATCGATGATTGCCTGAACCTTGCAAGGGTCAAGACGAATCCCATCCTTTGAGACAATGAAGCCAAGTAAATGAGTAGAACTGACACAAAACACACATTTGTGTGGATTGAGTCTTATCTTGTAGTGTCGGCAACGTAGAAATATTGCTCTCAAATGGCGCGGATGATTGGTCCGCTTTAACGAATGAGCTGGGAGATCATCGAGGTAAGGTTGAACTATGTTTTTGATGTCATGGAAAGCATAGTTCATTGCTCTCTAAAAAGTTGCCCCTGCGTTCTTCAAACCAAAAGGTAGCTTGCGATATGCAGATGCGCCCCACGAACAAATGAATGCAGTCTTTGACTGGTCCTGTGGGTGGATATTTATTTGATTATACCCGAAAAGTCCATCCATAAATGAAAAGATTTCGCATTCGGCGCATTCATCAATTGTCTGGTCGATAAAGGGTGTAGGGTAGTTGTCCTTCAGACAAGCTTGATTTACATCCCTGTAATCAACGCACACTCTAATTGTTCCTTGTTTTTTCATTACAGGAACAATATTCGATACCCAATTGGTTAGAGGAACGGGGTAAATGAAACCAGCACAGAGGAGTTTCTCAACTTGCGCCTTGATGGCAATGACTTTCTTGGGGTGCACCTGCCTTAGCTGCTATTGTACCGGTTTGACATCTAGATACATTTTAATTTCGTGTTCAACTATGCTCGAGTCGATACTTGGCATTTCATCGTATGACCAAGCAAAGACATCTCTAAACTCGCGAAAGAGAGTGCTATATATTTCCAGTTCGGAAGAAAAACAAGATTTGCCAACATGAATGTTCTCTACAACATCTATTGTGGTCGAGATATTTATGGCAATAGTCTCTTCGATATTGGCTAGGTTCCTCTCGGAATCCACCATGTTTACAGTATTCGCCAGAAAGTCAAATACTGAAGGATGGTGTAGGTTGTTGGTGTTATCTTCTTTCCAAGTCAGAAGATGTGAATGATGGTGGTAATCTTCCCATGGTGCCCCATCAATCATCATCGATTGAATGATTCCTTCATCCGTAGAGTGTACTTGTGACCCAGGATCTGAAGGGGTGCCATATTCCTTAGACCTATCTATCCAAATGCTCGAGGAGCGTTGACACGGGTTTGCCTCCCATGCTGAGAACATTGATTGCTATAATATTTCCACTTGGGTTAGAGGCAAAACTTTTGAATGATCCATTTTTATATCGTTTTCTGACATCTTCTGAATGGAAGCTATCATATTGCAGGTTCCTACATTAGCCACTTCCGCCAAATTCGTAGGAGGCAGTAGGGTAAAAGTTCCCATTAACGTAGGGTCTTTTAGTAGTCCTACTTCAATATTATGAAGCATGCTCGGGCTCCCATGGATCATCGAAATGCTTCCCATAACTTGCGAACTATTGGGGAGAAAAGTTTGTTGGTTGATGATTGTAATTCCTCCTTGTGAAGGAAATGCAATTTTCCTAAAGTAGGTCGACACAACAGCTGCCATGGCATATATCCAAGGTCTTCCCAGTAGGATGTTGTAATCAAGATTCCCATCGATGACTTCAACATCGATTTCTACTGTTTTTCCCCCCAATTCTACTTGCAACTTACTTAGTATCCCATACGGGGTGTATGTTCATCCATCAAATGCTTTCAATGTCGTTGATGATCGTGACAAGGACGGAGACCCTAGAGTTTTCCAGCAACTTATCGACATAATACATGTGGATGCCCCGTCATCAATAATTGTTCCATGAAAAGTTTTGTTGAGGGCTTTCATTTGAATGAGGAAATCTAGTTGAGCTGGTAACTAAGGGTCGTACCTTTTATGATTAAAAGATACAAGATTGGAATCCATTGGGTCAATCCCACCTATTGCTGATGATAAAGCCTGCTTTTGGGAGGGGCAATTTTGCAGTACTTCAAGAGTCAACATCGCGTATGGCGATTGAGCTAAATCCTCCACTATATTATAGTGTTGTGCTGCTCGGGCACAAGGATTAAACGTCGATTTGTGTACTACTCCCTTTGGCAGTTTTATTGTTAATTCAGGAATGATGGGTGGCATGACTTCTGTTGAAGTCATTGCTGAACTACTAGGTTGATCATTATCCTTATTGTTCAACATCTGTGGATTCCCGTAATCTTTACTCCTCATTATTAGAGCATCATTCAGTTGCTTCGAGACTGACAACATTAGCACTTGGGACGGGGAAGCAATTTCGCTAGCAATCAGATTTGTTCCTGGGTTTGGAAATGGATCAGTCAATACAGCCGAGGTTTTTTAACTTTTGAAATATTTTCTAAGTTCTTCTTTATATGGAGTGTCTCGTGTCCAGTGATCCTCGTCACATATATGACATGGATTTTTAGGTTTCACATTCCCAGAAGGGTTTGCAGAAGATTTTCTAGGAGATGAGTCTCCTTGGTTTTTCTTCTTCCCTTGTTTTTGCTTCTTGCCTCCTGGTTGCTTGGTTTCTTTGCATTTTTCTGTTGACATGGCATTTACTTCTGAGGCTAGGAATTCCTCATTTGCATCTTGACTCGAAACCATGAAGGCCTTTTTCGATGTGGCCTTCGCGGTTTTAGTGCTTGTCGTACCTATCACACCATCACCGACATGAGAGTCTTTGTTTGATTTAGGAGGTGGAGGAACGAAGAATTTTGGTCTAGGAGCGTCAGGGATTTTATCGTAGAGCGTGCCAAACTGAGTATAGATCAAGTCTAGATATTGTGCATGAGTAATAACTTGCTCTTCAGTGATGACTCCTCCCTTTTCCACATCTTCTATAATAGCAGGTAATAGTGACTTAATAAACCATTCAGCCAATAGCTAATCAGGAACATATGTTTTTACCATTCTACGACGACGCCACCACTCATGAATATGATTGGATATGTGAGTGGTTGTCGTTTGTTTGAAATTGGTAAGCAATTTAGTTCTTGTTTCGTACCCGATAGGTAACTGAAAATGGGTTAAGAAGGTTGTGGCTAGGTTAATGAAGTTATCAAACGAATCTCTAGGCAGTTCGATATACCACTTTGCCGCCGAACCAGTTAACGTGCGCTGAAAGAGGCGAAGCCGAATCGAATCATCATTGAGAGTGTTTAACGAACACCATAGATGAAAGGTCATCACATGATTCGATGGGTCTTCGCCTAGATTTCCATTAAATTTAGGAATATCTGACGAAAGTTTATGTGGAATCACCGGCCACCAAGGGGCATAGGCAATTGGATCGTTCGTTAGTCGACATAGATCCGGTAAGTCTAAAGTTTCCACGAAAGGCAACTGTTGATTCAGGCTTGGTTGAGCATACCCAGGATAAGACGGAATCATTTCAGTAGTCGGTCTTTGCATACCAGCATAATGCATTTGATTTTGGTAACTTTGGTAAGGTTGATGGGCATAACCATTATGATATGGTTGATACGGCTGCCCATTACTTGCAAAAATTTGTTGCTCATTTCCTTGGTAAGCCTGTTGGAATTGTGGTTGTTGGTATTGCACCAGCCATGGACTGTTGTCCAGCACTGACTGTTTGACCAAGATGGGGATTAGTGTTCCCCGTTTGAACCTGTGCCATTCGACTAGTGGGTGACTGTGGTTGTGTCGGAGGTACAAGAGATTGTTGTATTGCAACCTGTGTAATTTGAGGTTGGCATACAACTGGTGACGCTTGTACTTGCGATACTGCCACAATAGCTGGCGTACTGGGAATGTTTGTCATAGGTGAACTTTGTTGTATTGAGCATACAACTCTTGGTTGTTGAGATAGGATTGTTACGCAACCGCTAGTTGTGATTCCAGCAAAACCCAAATTCTGTTATGAACTCATGCATGGTTGTCCTTCCGAGGAAGACAATGAAAGGGTATACGGCCCTCCATACAATGGTAATCCAGTACTCAAAGGAATAATTTGCCTTTGGGGACCAATTTGCCCAAATTGACATTGTGACAGATCAATTTGTCGAGACTCAACGTAAGAGATTCCAGGTATAATTCCGGACGAACAAACGGTAACAGTCCATACTGTCGAAATAGTCCCAGGATGGACTCTATTGAGCGATTGAAAGCTGGTTGGGACAGATGGCATGCCAGCGAACATTGTCGGAATAGCAGAAGGAGCTTCTGCTATTGCTGTGTCGGGTGATATAGTCCTTGATGTTGACGGTTTTTAAGACATATTAAGTCTATCCAAAAGCTTCCTCAGCGACTCTTCAGGAACTTTCGATTGTGGGTGAATATTTTCTAACGAAGAAGGATAAAGGGTGATCCCAGCTCCAAGTTGCACTGGAGTGCTAGACGGAGGATCTTCCACAATCTCTTCTCTGGCAATCAATCTAGGAGGAAGAGGCAGACCATCAGGTCCGTAAAATATTTCTGGAGCCGAAGAAGATGTAAGTTCTGCAGCAGCAGATGGTTGGGGAGTAACACCTTCCGAATCGGCAATAGATGGAGCCGGTTCAGGAATAGAAGTGTTAACCGTCACACTAGGATCAGTTGTAATGTCCTTTTTCTGTTGCAGAATTTCTTCTGTAGAGGCAGGGATTCCAGAAATGTTCGGAGTAACCAAAGTCTCTGAGGATGTTGGAGTGCTTGCTCCAACCAACCTAGGGGACTTTGATATGGTTAGGTGAGTTTGCTTTGTCTAGAATGGTATCGCTTCCAGAGTCAACGATGGTTGAATCGTAGGTCCCCGTGAACGACGGGGTTTTGATTGACTTCCTTCCAAGATTGCGGATTACTTGATCATCTAAAAATGAAAAGGGAAATTTTTTTTCCGAATTAAATGAATTTTAGACGCTTTGACACAACTTGTTTTTTCAATTTTAAAGAGTCGAGAAAAAACAAAAGATGACTCTAGTCGCCTTCGATTTTTATTGAGCCTGAAGTGACAAGTGTTCAGAGGACCTTTTCCTTTAAGGAGTCTAAAAAGGAGAAAAATGGACTTCTCTAGAGATCTAGGCAGAGAGGATTACCAAACCAACCGCAAAACTGCATAATACTTTTTACGGTACGGCAGTCAATCTTCCCGAATGCTGTGTTCGGTGCATTGCGATCGATAGGGCGGTAGACACGGCTTCCTAAGGATAAAGGATACAACCTATTGTGGTCTCCCAATATATACTCGACGGTACGTGGGAGCACAGGTCCGTACTGGCACTTGCCGTCTCAGAGTGGAGGAATCACCCAACCAACACTTAAAGCAATAGTTACCAGGTTTTACGATGCCAGAATACGTCTCTAACCTAGACCTCTAGATGTTGTGCGTTAAGTTCCAAAGTGTTGTTAGATTCATTCAATTTATTTTAAGTTGATCTTGCTTAACAGCTTGCCTTTCAGGTTCACCACATGATGTATATATAATTCCTAAAATGCAGTCTAAGATGATAAACAAACGTTTGATCTTCTTTCAACAATGAAAATCCTTGCTACTAAAGGGAAGAAATTCAAGAATCTTTTCTTCACAGAGCATAGAGCACACACTAAATGCACAGTCCTAAATCAAGCCAAGCAATCAAAATGCAAATGCACATGCATGTATTTGTTTTCAGCCCTCTTAACGTGTGAATGACGTTAAGAAAGCTATGTGCAAAACTGAATTACTTTTAAAGTGACAGTACTCAACAAAATTCTTTTTTCAAAATGAAGTGAAAACAAGAGAGACACTTTGCGATTTTGAAATGGAAATTTCTTTTCGACACTTTAAAACTACAAATTCAAATTCTATGTATTAGTAACTGAATAATCGACTATCAAGAACAATGGGATTGCTTCCTAAAACTGAAAACGACAGCTATGACACTTTCAGATCTAGAGACGACAGTTCGACTATGCTACTTTTTGCAGAAGAGAACTAAAAACGACGCACAATACATAAAAACATTTATAGTTCTTTGCACTAAGGAGGTGGAATAATGCAAGAGAAGGGGGTTTTCATAGAAGCACACTGACTACAGATAGAAAAACTCTTGAATAAGACTGAAAATAGTGAGAAAAATCCGCAGTGGGAGGGTAAAGTTAAAACTCCCTGACCAACGCACCTGTTACGCAATGAACTCAGTATGCAGCACACCTACTGCACTCGAGAAGTGCGATGCATACAGACTGCCTTGAAGGCAGGGTGCGATGGTAGCAGTGTAAGACTTTGAACGAGATTTCACTCATAGTTTGTAATCTAGTTCAGGTGTTTAGGGTGAATAAGTAAAGATCAGTGTATGTAAAACACAGGGGTGATCTAAGAGGTTACTAGAGCCACCACTTAGGGCAATTAGATTGCTTGTAGATCTATTGTTCAATTCATAAACAAAAAACAGAGATAGACTGAAGCAGCATTGATCTACTTTGCATTTGTATGACAAATGTACTTCAAAGGCTAGCTGGCTTGACTTCAGGCTCCATTTGTAAGTTTATAAAAGAAACAAGGATAGATAGGCTAACAAGTAATCTAGTCGCTCCCTAGTGGAGTTGCCATTTTGTTATCCGGGAATAGTTTCCACTTGGATGCTGCTATTCCCATTAAGATGGGTGGCTATCTTAGAAACAAATAATAAAATTCTACTGTTGTTTCCTTTTATGAAAATAGATGAGAGGAGGAACAAGAAGACCAACCTGAGTTTTGCGCTTGATTTCCTCTCCTTCTTGATAGAGCTTCGCCACTTCTTCTTTCTCTGCCCAGCTTCAAAAGGACGTGTGGAATCATAGCAACATACTACTATGCAAGAAACAAGGATCTAAATTCATAAATAATACAGGATCATATGTGTATTAACCATATTCATCCATATATAAACAAGTACACAAGAATATGGAAGGAAACAAGAATAGCTTTATTCGGATGAAAAGTAGCAAGAAGATTAGAACCATCTTCTCTGACCGAGCATCATCCTCCGGCTAAGAAGCCCTTCTTCACGTCAAGCAAAGCTAAAAAACCCAACACTGTGAATATACACCAGAATACCAACAACACTTCTCTGTAAGATACAAAATTCCAGCCTCTGGATCTCTGTGATGAGGGATCCATATATAGATGATTACAGAGAGGTGAGTCATATTCTGGGATCTTGATTAGTGTCCTCTCTCTGATAGTTCCTGCTTCCACTTGGAGAATGATGATCTCTTACTCATCCCTGGTCGAAAATGGAGTGGCAAGTGTCAGAGGGGAAGCTTCTGGAAGATTCCATTATCTTCCACCTCGCATTTTTGTCCCTGCCATTTGTCCATTCCCGACCATCACACCCTACAGAGGAGCAAATCAGTATGCACCGCACCCCCTGCATTGAGTTTCAGTATGGTCCAGTTTTGACCATTTATGAGCAGTTTTCAGTGGAGAACTTCTGGGAGATGATGTAATCAGTTGAACTTGTTCCTTTAGGTAGTGAAGAAACACTTTTAGGGACTTAGGAGCCCTCAGTTTATGGACATTTATGATTGGGGTTGAAGTTCCCAAAAATGTCTATAACACTTTATAGATATGCTTTTGTTACATTTTTTTTTTTATCAAGAGTTGTCATTTTGGTTAGGTAATCCACTTTTCATTTGTTGTAGATGTTGAACTTTTTGGAAACGTTAATTGGGTATGCTAACAGAGCTAGTCATAGAACACAGAACCTATCTTCTGCAGCCTGGGCCATTTTTTCTCCAAGTGGCAAGTTAGTGAGTTTTAGAGGGATGTGTATCGGTCAATCAACGAACAACATCGCTGAGTATAGCACGTTGATGGAGCTTCTCTCTGATGCCATTTCACATGGCATATGCTAACTTGTTGTTAGGCTAGATTCACAACTCGTCATTCTACAGCTCACTAGCATCTATTCTGTTTGGAACCCAACTATCTATCGTATGTTCCTAAGAGTTAGGATTTTGGAAAGGCAGTTTGATTCCATTCAATATCAACACATTTCCAGAAACTTAAACACATTAACTGATTCATTAGAAAATTATGTGTTATATAGATGTTCGCAGCATTTGTAAAGAAAATCATTTCAAACTAACATTTGCATCAGGATCACATAACTTAACGAAGATAAAACTCCTAAAATAAAAAAATATATAATTGTTTATAGTTTTTACAAAATGTTTTGTTTCCAAGAGAAAATCAGTCACATGACCAAGATACTAAAAAATGAATGCAGAAAATCATCCTATGCTAATGATGCTGGCGATAACATGTCACCGCCTGTGTGATCATATGAAAGAGCCCAGTCCATCGACTCAACACGCCAGTAGTATGGCGCTGTAACCTCGGAGGTAACTCATCGGTCCTCACATCTTGAATACTAAGAGTGAGGCCCTCGACCTAATCCTGCAACACTACCAGGATCTGTGTTATGTCTAGATCATGAAGAACATCCCTCCGTATAGCCTCTCCTGCTGGGACATCAGCTGTCGCCCTTGGGCATGCTGCTGGTCACACTAGCCCAACATTTGCACAAATATATGAGTTTGATTAGTCCTGGTAACATTTGAAAAACACTAAAACATTATAAAACTAATAAACAAAGATATGGTCAAATCATCTTACCCATAACACTCCACTGCTCACTAGCGGGTAGCACCAAATCTAGGTCGCCTCGGAAATCCATCCCAAAGTATGGATACTCCACGAAGACCATATCCTGATGATTGAACCATTCAAAGAAGGCATTGGAGAAAGAAATATGTGACTGATCAGCATGTCTGGCCATGAGATCAACCCATCTTTGCAACCGTGGTTCCCTCGGTACTGGAAATCCTAATGAAATGTACTATGGCTGCATCAGTGGAATCCTCTCCAAGGTGAAAGTAGTCAAAATGGAATAGTAGCCAAAGTTCTTGGATCTTTCATTCTTTACCTTGGAGAGTTGTTCTTTTATAACCAGAAGTAATGCCTCACACTAGATGAATACCTTTGGTTCCGGGCATTCTAGGGTGTACTACATATAATATCTGTTCGCCAAATGAAGAGTTGTGCTACCAGCCAATCTAGCAAAGGTGAACAAAATGGTCCTAAAAGACCGATCAACGACATCTTGGATATTGATCTTGCCATACCTGCTAGGGTGAGATCCATCTCTACAAAACTGGTGAGTATAATCCCTCACAGATTCACCCCCACGGATGGATGCTGATAGTGAGAGAGGGTCACCACGCCTCGATAACCCTGTCAAAATGTAGATATCCTCAAATATCAATGGAATGGATTTACCTCTAATCTGGAATACCTGGTTGATCAGATCCCATGCATCAAGAAAATATTGCAAAAAATTGATTTGTTGCCTCATGTTGGATATGCGGAAGAATTTAAGCAAGCCACAGTTTCAAAATGTAGTAACTATGCCCTAGTCGTATAAGAGAATCATGTCCTCTTGTTCATGTTGACATTCATGCCATGTTACGACCATCTTGATCCGATAAATCTCTGAAGCACAAGAAAAAGATAAATTAGGATCATGATTTGATCAAAAAATTAAAAAATTCATGACAAATCACTATATAAAGTTTCCTTTTTGCACCCATTACACCCTGCCTCTACACAGGGTGAGATGTACACTGACTGGCCAGTGCCTAGCTTAGTATGTGTTAGGTTCCTATACCAATAGGAGTCATTTTTCATGATTGACTGTGGAAATTCCAAATATGATCATCCTTTCCATGCTGCAAAGGTTCCATATTTTCAAAAATCAAAAAATTCAAGAAAAAAGAGAGAGAAAACTCAAAGAAAGACCAGGAAAGTGGCTTGTCAAAATGCTACTACTGTACCACATGTTGCAAACCAAGTTTAGAATGTACAATCATTCACTTTCTCTCAATTAATGAATAGCCAAACAGTGCAATCCTGGCTAGATCATGTTTAAATTTCTTGTTTTAGAATAGAGAAGAAGGTCAGTTCAAACAGTTCAAGCTTGGTAGATCACTAGATAGGTAGAGAACCAAAAGGCCCAACTGCTCAATTTGAGCCCTTGGAAGAGATACAAATAGATTTAGATAGGAGGGCAGCCAAAAGGAAAGAGGAAAAGCAGGGTTTTCTAGTTCAAATGCACCCAATCAAAATGAAGAAAAAATGTTAGGGATTGCAAAATGGGTAGGTAATTCTGATGTTGCAGAAGCAGGTTGGTGATTAGTTTTAATGAGTATCACAAACATCATGGCAAAGTGGCTACAGTTCAGTGGAGCATGACTGCTTTCCCCTCTCATTTCCCCAAGAACACTTACTAAAATCCCCTTAGGGACATTGGGATCTGCTCAATGGTCCTAATTCATTTCACTTTATGAGAATTACTAAGTGAAACATTGTGTTCACTTCATCAAAACAAGCCACATTTCTTGTGTAAAAATATCCTTCCATTCCACTTTCATTTTCCTAAGAACCTAAGTTTTTACCTTATAAACTTACCTTTTTCTATTCACAAAACCATATTAACATTTTAACTTGATTATATAACTCCCATCTATATTTCCCCGCCCCTATTATACATAAAAACTATGTAAAAAACCCCAAAATACTTAAATATCCCCACCCCGGCAATTATAGCCATAACCCTATTATTTCGGGATTATTGGTCCCCTCAGGGCCAATAAGAACCCTCCACACGCCCCCTGGGATTTTTTTAACATTTAGCTAAACAAATAACCTAACCCACCCACATGATTTCCATACAAACCCTTTTTAACCAAATTTTTGACCAGCATATATTTGCAAAACATTAAAATATTGGCGCGGGTCCCGTTTTCTAAAACTCCACCATCTATACCTCCCGTCAACTGCTAGATCGCGTCCTCCAGATCCAACGGCTCTCGTCAATATCGGAGCCGCCCCCACGTCTAGTCGTTAGCTCCCGATAGAAAGCAGTTTTCCCGCTGTACCCTGGGACACGTGTTGGCTTTCTATTGCATCGAGCCCGTTTTGACGCAAACCGCCCCCGTACCAAAAGTGGTCCGATGAAAACTGCAAACTGCCTCCTGGTTCGGTTGGTTGCGTCATCACCATGTTTGCACCCATGCCAGCGCCCACACTACTCTTCTATCTGTCGTGTCCACCATGTTATCCGTCCATGTTTGCGCCACGTCACCCGCCACAACACCTTCCATACTTCGCTATTGAACAAAATTACGTCATGATGACGTCATCCCAAAAAGTGCCAAAAGCCCAAAAAAACCCAAAATTTCATTAAAAAAGATGTGAAAGTGATGGTTTCTTGTTTATTGTTATTTTGTTGTGTTGCGGAGACTGCACATGCATATTATGTCCAATTCACCACCAAAGCTCCAGTCCGCCACCCAAGCGATTTCACGCTGCAAACCCGACCCCCTCAGCTCAGTCTGCAACCACATTTCACTCCAGTTGCCTGTAAAATAGGTATTTACCCGATAATTCGCCCACAAACCCTGTTTTTCCAAAGTTCTCTGTTAAAATCACCTGAAGAGCTAAATTCAAGTAAAATGCGCCATTGCCTGCAAACCTATGCATTTTAAGTCACTGTTTGATCATTGTTTTGAAAGAAAAACCCGCAAAATCCTGTTTTCCTCTAGAAATTGCCCATTAAACTGAAACTCGAGCTTATTTCCGCCTATAAAATCACCAAAAACACCGGTAAAAGGAGCGCTCTTCCCCTACTTTTTTCCAACCTCCCGAGAAAATTCTGCAAAACTCTGTTTTGACTGTGAATTTCACCCAAGGCAGAAATCTCTACAAACATAACTGAGTCTGTGATTTCCTGAGGAAAGGCAAAACCAGTGCTCTATTGTCTGTTACTCCAGAAAGCTCTAACTTCAAGTTAAAGGTCACTTAACAAACTGAAAATGGAGGCTCCAGTGGCCTTGATTATTGCACCGTTAAATGCACCACATAAGGAATTGGAATGGATACCCCTTGCTGACAAGGAATTTCAAATTAAGGATATGATGGGTCTCAAGCCTCACCTTCAAACCTTTTGTGAAATCAGAAATAGCCACAGGAGAAACAATGATGTCCTGGGAATTTGGGAATCCAACATGCCTATCTATTACCTCCCTTCAGTGAATGTGCTTCCCAATTTCATTCATTTATGCTGTGCAAACTATGATCCCACACAAAGAGCAATCCTGACTCCATCTAGATCTATACTCTTCTATATTAATCCTCAGTCTATAAATGAGATGTTGAACTATGAACCAACTCAGTCTCTGGTTCCTCTCACCATGAAAATTTTGCTTGATCAAGGTGCCAAGCTGCCTAGCTCAGAAATAACAAGAATTGATCACTTTTTCATGCTACCAAAGTGCCAGCCTGATCATCCTCCTCCTTATCACCAAGTCTAGTTCAATGGGGTAGGGAAACTCCTTATAGTCATGATATCCTACATTTTAAGATGCAAAACCAGTGAGTATGTTGATGAAACTGTGTTAGTATTGATGTCCATGTTCACTCCAGGACAACCCCCTGCTGTCAAGTATGACTATGCCACCTTCATAGCAAATAAAATCCATGAGCAATTCATGATTTTGGAGAGAGAAAGGGTGTTCAAATATACATCCTATATATATCATCTACTATTGTACTATCCACCTGATAGTTTCCAAGTTCCTCTTAAAAGACTAGACCCCAAAGGAGAGAGGAGGTCTATGATTTTCTGCACCTCAGTTTTCCATGAAGTTCACCTTTCCCCTTATACATATTGTGAGTTCATTGACCTGTTCATATACCCAGTCACTTCCCTGTTGATGATGACTCCTCCTGACAGGCTCTCTACTGAAATACAGAGGATTTTACATCTCTCAAAGGGCTACACCATTAGTGACTGGTATTTTTACCAAAACCACACAGTGATCAGGATTTATGGATGTCATTTATCTCCCTACAAGCTGCCGAAGTATGTCCCCATGAGACTCTTTGCCCTGGAATACTTCTGGAAATTTAGTAGTTCAGATCTGACTCATTTCCATGGTACTAAAAAAAAGGCACAACTCAATATAAGACATGAATTGGGCCCTTTTGTCTTCAATAAGAGGGAAGAAGCCTGGGAAGACGTAGACAAGAGACTAAGAGATGAACTTATGCTAAAACAAAGTTTTTATTGGGCACCATATGACCCTGAACATTTCATAAGCTTTAGAAGAGTCAAAAACAAGCTTGCAGGATATGTGCACCACAGAATCCGTCAGATTGAACAATATGCTAATCGACAGGAATGGGTAGAGGGTACACTAGTTGAAGAGCTTACTGAAGAAGAGAGAATAGAAAAAGAAATGAAAGACTTTAATAAGACAATTGACTTGGATTCTTTTGGACAGGTCCCTTTCAGACTACCACAACACATTGGGACGAGCACATCATCTACCACAACTTCACAACAACCTGCCCAAGAGACTACTCCACCCGCATGAAAAGGCAAAGAAGTACAACATTCAGAGCAGCAAAATACAATGGCAGATCAACCAGCTATAGCCTAGGAAAAGGGTCAAGAGCAAGGCCCTTCAACACAAGCAAAGGTAATAGAAATCCCTGTGTTATAAACTCCTCTTAATGAGGAAAGAGAAAAAAAAGGGACAGACCAGAAGAGACACCCACAGGGGCATCCACAGAACAACAAGGGAAGAAGAGGCAAAGGTTGAACCCCTACTCTGAAGAAGAATTTAAAGAGGAGACAACAAGCAACCTAAGGTGTGAGGGAACATCTAAACAACAGATTCCTCCATTTTTGGAAACATCTACTAGCTCATTTCAGCAGGAGCAAGATAGATAGCATGGTGTGGAGGTTACATCCACCAAGCAACAAAGCAAGCAAGGCTCTGACATTAAGAGAGAATTCACTGAAATCAAGGCCAGGAATGAGCCAGTAAGGTTCCAGTTATATAACCAATTACTAAGAATGGCTCCCACCAATCAACAAAGGCTAATGGCAGCCTATGATATCCAAGCAGGGAAGATGACACTTAGTCACTTCAGGCCCACCACATAGCAGCCACAGTCAGTTGCTGATTATATCAGGACCAATCTGGAAGTTCTTGCTAAAGACATCCACCCAATGGACCAGATTGAGTTACACAAACAAGTCGGAGAAATGGTATACTCTACCTTGGCGGACAAAGCATTACTGGCTCATAAACTGCAGAATTCATTGTACAACACTTCTGCCCAATTGGAATTGGAAAAGGCCTCCTCATTAGCCAAGGATAATATAATTAAATCCTTGGAGGAGATTATCATGGAATTGGGACATGATCCCAAGGATCCCAAGGGCACACAGGCCTTAATAAAAAAGAAAGAAGAAAACATAGCAGCCATCAGAAGACAACTTAAGCTGCTAGCTACAATGCACCCTCAGACCACAGAAGTGGCACAACAAAGAGAAGAGGAGGATGTGGTAAGTTTATTAATGAGGATGAATCAAAGACTGCTGGAGACAAAGAAAGCTTGGGAGACAACACTACAAGAAAAATAGGAGGAGTTGGCCTCTCAGCCAGCTCAAATAGCTCCAAATATTACAGTTGCTCCTCCTATAGTCACCATAGCAGCCCCATCCTATTGATCCAACATCAACAACAGGTACCTCGACTTAAACAACAACTACAGCAGTAGCAGGACAAGATGCCAGCTTGAGCATGGAAGATATGATGAAAGAAATAAAGGCTTTGGAACTCCAAATGGCAGAGTTAAAAGAAGCCAAGGAAAAACTGGCCAAGATAGAGATAAATTATGACAAATCAAAAATGACTGTGGCTGAGAAGACAAGAGAAGTGAAGGCCTTGGAGAATAAAATAAAAGCCTTGGAAAAGGACCTCACTCTTCATAAAACTCTAACAGAAATCAAAACTATTTTGTGGGATAAAATTGGCCAGTCTATTGCTAATCAATGGACAACAATACAAACTATTTTTGACTATATTGAATTGACAGGGTTAGCTCAATATGAGACTCAAAAGGCCAGAGCATTATTGGCAAACAAGCCTGAGCAAGCCAATCAATTGATTCATTTTTTGAATACTCATACGAGTGAGCAACTAGCATCTCTAGATATTTAGAATAGGACAGACACTATTTTGAGAGTCAAGAAGGTGCTAACCATGAGGAATTTTGTACAAACTATAGAAAGAAAGTGTCAAGAAATGCAGACAGAGGTAAATGCCTTCAGACAAAAGTTTGCGGTATTATAGAGCAAAGGTTTACCCAGCTTATTCACTAGCAATGGGAGGCTATTAAAACATGAACAGTATGCTCACAGGCTAAATACCTATGTTACCAATCAAATTACAGCATCATCAAGCATTTTAGAAGAGACAGTGCCTCCCTCTGGATAAAGTTTATATGATAAATTGGAAAATTTGTTTTACATTGATCATGAGATAGCACATCTCTTTGAAGTCCAGCCAAATTATTACAGGTATACTGAAGTTGATGAGACATTGATTAAACTGAAAAAGAATTAGTTACCAACAGATCAATGGTGGCAGAGCATGCTTGAGGTCTTGCCAAGGTAGTTTGATTCTCTTTTTGTAAATTGTCTGCATTACAAGTAAATTGCAATGTATGGGTCTCCTATTAGAAAAACAAATCGACAAAGGATGGAATTCACGCTAAAAGCGTTCAAACAAACTCAGGCACAGAAGGCAAGTGACAGCACATCAGGAACGCAAATCACAGAAGCAGCCATCAGGCAAGTATTTGAGCCAAAAAGTCAACAATAATAGGACACCTAAGGTGGCTAGTACAGCATAGTTATTCCTTGATTCATTTCTACATGGTTCTCCATATCATTTATTGCCCATACAAAAGTAGATGGATAAATTTATTACTTGATATTTTCCTACGGGATATTTTGTAAACTCTTTTATATATACCTTCTCAAGATGTGTATTGTTGTTGGCTAGTGAATATCATTCTTGACCTGTGCTATATGTTTTGAGAACTCTTCTGAAATAAAAATTGCTGGAATGCTGTGTTGGTGAACTTGTTGGTTATGGAATCAATGGAAAAAGGATATATTGCAGAATTATCGTGTTAATACATGGATCAATAAGTCTTCTTTACTCTTGTGTTACTGTACCTATGTTTTATTTACCATCTAAATATCATGTTCTAAGTTACAGGAAAAAAGAATAACTCAGAATTTACTTTGTTGTACTCTATGTTCAATTCCTGTCAATTTTTTATGTTTTCCACGGAACTAGCATAGGCAGGAATTCTTGATTGCTCTTGTCTCCCTGGTTCTTCCACTCTAAGGAATTCTTAACTGCTCCCTGATAATGTTTACACAATTTCCCTCTGTTAACATAATGAAAGATTCTTGATTGCCTTTCATTCCTTGATTTCATTTCATCTTATTTCAGCTTGAAAGTTGTTATGTGTTTAATTATCTTGCTCTGTTATTTCCCTATTGCCAAAGAAACCATACCCAGAGGTTTATTTCCATTAGACTCCATCAACCCAATGGTCTAAACTTCTCTGATGTTATGGCCTTGATTCTACTGAATGTCATCCTCCAAACACCAAACAAAACTTGTGCTTCATAACTAGCCTAACATATAATCAAACAAATCTAAATCATAAAGAGAGAGCCCTCTCTGGCTGTAGATTGGCTAGAATCTGTAGCTAAGATTGGTTAGTGGTTACCTCAGCCGTATTCCCTTCTGGAGGCAGGGAACAACCTGAGTGATAACAGTATGCATTGCACCATTCGTGCAGGCCAGGTGCGATGGAAGAAGAACGAATTCTTTAAACCCCAAGGGCTTAGAAACAAGGAAAAAAATGCTTAGAATCAGAAGAAGATGGAACGAAAATGAAGAGCTCAAGGTTAGCTCCTACTTGGTCCTAATGGTGCGAAGAATAGTCCACCGGATCTCCTGAAATCAACTGATGAAATTTGAGGGGGAAAACTACTTCAGAGCTGCAAAATCCCAAATTCGAAAGGAAATGGTAAAAATGAGAGGTAAAACTACTTTTTATGTTACTGTTGACGTACTTCAAGTAAAATGTTAGTTTTTAATTCATTTTTGGGAATATATATGTATTTCTAATCAATTTGACGGAGCAATTGAGTAGGTTGAACAACCGATGAAAGAATATAATGTATTAAATGGTGAACTAAATATCTTTGACCAATATCACGAGCAATGTTTCCGCAAGTTTCAAGCTCGTTAAAAAAAACCTGCCACTGAACACATGTTGGCACAAGGTTCAAGCTCATTAAAAAATAAACCTACCTTCAATAAATGGCCGTCGTGATTGCCATGCTATCAGCATTTTGAACCTTCGTTGTGTTCTTCCATCAACTCCATTCTTTTGACCGATCATGCACTTCCACTTGATTGTTTACCCTCTTGAGGGACAGTTGCGAAAAGTGATTCTGTTAACAACCCTCTTCAGACTGCCATGTTTTGAGAAGTTCCAAACTTACCTGGAACCAACTGTTACCCGAAAACATCACTTGTTCCTCAAAAACGAGTTTCTTTTAAGCTCTTTTTAGACTTGTTAAATATGAAAAGATTGCCAAGCCATTGGCCTTTCCACCTCGTTAAAGTAAAGGGAAGCACCATCCCTCCTGTACATTTTAATCTTTTGGGACCTGAGGGATTATCAAACAAAATATCGAGCGCTTGTCTTTTTCGGCTCGCTAAAGCGATCGAAAAGTCATCCATTTTGTATTATTTTATACTTTTTCGGACTTAAGGGAATATGCTATGAAAAAGGACTGTTGGGGTTTCCTTTTCATCCCTTTTCAAACTCTCTAAACATGAAAAGGACCAAGTTATATTTGTCATTAAACTCGTTAAAATAATACCAACAAAATTGTCCACCTAGAAGAGAACGAGTTTCACTGTCGCTAGGCTTGCTAAAACGTAGCAACAGGTTTGCTCGAAGGGAAAATTATAGAAGAAACATATGTTATCCTCCTGAAGGTTGACAACAATAAAGAGGTACTGGTCAGCAGTGACTAGGGAAAAAAGGGAACAAAACTAGAAGAACTTTATTGGTAGCAGGTCGCTCTTAAACATGACACTTTCACTCCATCACCATGATTGAGTCGGGTTGGGTTATTCCGTTCACTAGTCATATCACCATTGCTCCTCCATACCATCCCTTTTTTGGGGGTGAATGCTACCAATCCATTTCAATGTCACCAACCTGTTCAAGAGAAGTCATTCAGAGAATTCACCACCCAGCTAACGCCTCATCCACTGCAATACCTTCACCCTCCATTTTTCATGAACGCCATTCCTGAACCTTGTATCATCCGATCGTTTTCACTTCCAGAAAATCATTTCCTTCGTTTCATGTCATAGATGTGGGATACATCAAGGCCCTCCTACGACGAGTCACTTCTTGTCGACATCAGCTCATTATCCAAGAAGTTGACTTAGAAACAACCCTTTCAGTACTTTGAAGCTTACATGCCTGAATGGCCAGTTTCTCACTTCCGACGACAGGTTTACATTAATGGCATTCGACCGAAAGATTTTGCATGGTGTTCGACATCAAATCATATATTCACACTGCGTGAATTGTACTATAGTACCTTGAGGTTCATTAACATTATCAGTGATTCCTCTCGTGCTTGTTAACATCTTACATCATTGGATGGTAATCAGGTGATGTCTTTCCATGTTCGACTCTAGAACATCTTTTCACATGGATCGACTTGTACATTGGGTGAATATTGAACGAGTTTGAAGACCCCGGATCTAGTTTTATCCATCTAGGCTGCGATATATTCAGGAAATTAAAGACATCAAATGCACACAGAAGCTACACAGATGATCATCCAAGCTAAGGGATGATGACTCTACATATAAAGAATTACTAATCTGCAACTGCAAATGGTTATCTGTTCCATGTACATGAAAATGAATTTATAAGAGCAGAGCATGGGAATGCCCACCTCATCTAGATCATGAAAATAATATGATGATGATGTATTGTATTGTATCTGATACAGGTCACCTTCCAGTTCGAATACCTCAGATCCTCATGACAAAGCATTTCACCCGACATCAGAAGATTTACAACCTCATGCTTTAGCGGGCAACTGTTATAGACATATTTAGTCACTGCAAACCCAATCATATATGTCGATAAACCAAGGGCTCTTTAACCCCTAAAAGTGTTGTTTCATACCCTAAAGGATCATGGTCAAATGATTACATCATTTCCCAGAAGTTCCACTTGTAAAACCACTCAGAACTGGCCAAAACTGGACCATACTAACTGATCCATGGTCGAGGTGTGATGCATACTGGACGCTACACTAACCAGGTGCAATGCATACTAAAAGATCCTTCTTTCAGGTGCGATGAGCGAGAAGAGACAAATGGCAGAGATAGTTTGCTAAGTGTATGCTCATAGAATCTTCTAGAAACTTCTCCTGTGACACTTGCCTCTTTGAATTCACATAGTCATGAGTAAGAGATCAATGAAATCTCCAAGTGGAACCAAGAACTATCAATGGAATGAAACTAATCAAAAACCCAAAGCTGGCTCACCCCCTTTGCAAGACATCTATATATGGATCCCTCATCTGAGAGATCTAGAGGCTGGAATTTTGTAATTTCTAAGGAAGTGTTGTTGGTTTCTCTTTGAGAAGGAACATTGTATTGTTGGGTGATCTTGCATTTCATGAGGTGAAGAGGGCTTTGACGTTGGGAGGATGATCTGGATCAGAAAACTGGGTTGTAATCCTGTCTTCTATTTATATTATTAATAAAGTTATTTGAGTTTTCCTCCATACAATCGTGTATTTGTGAATCCTGTTATTTGTGAATGCAATTGTATGGTCAATGTATTTCTGATTCTACATTGTTTATGATATTATAGATCAAGATGTTGTGATGGTGTTTTGTTGCTTTGCCTCTACAGATATTCTCTAAAGTGGGACAAGTAGGAGAGGAGTGGCGATCTCTATCAAGGGAGAGAGGAAACGAGCAAGGAGCCAAGCGGAAGATTCAAGTTAGTACTATTTGCTTCTCTCTTATCTATCATACATAAAGGAAATCACAATTTTCCTTGATTGTTTGTTTCTAAGATAGCTACCCATCTTAGTGGGACCAACGGATTGAAAAGACACTAGTTTTCCCGGAAGCATGCCCTCAAGGAAAGAAGAAGACAGTGGCCACGACCTCTAGACAGGGCGCCTCCGCACGACAACTATAGATGGACAAGGTCATGGAGGAGTACAAGGACATCTTCACCTCCCCCGCAGGGGTTCCTCTGCACTGTCAAATCAAGCACTCCATCTATCTGACCCCAAGTGCATCACTGCCCAATGGACCAATCTATCGGCTCTCCATTCTAGAGAACAATGAAATCAAGAGGTAGATTCAGGAATTGTTGCAGAAATGTCACATCCGTCAGATTTCATCACCCTGTGGGAGCCAATTCTTGTTGGTATAGAAGAAGGATGGGACATGGAAACTCTATATTGACTATCGGGCACTAGACATGATCATTGTCCATAATAAGTACTTGGTCCCACGGATTAATGACCTCGTGGACCAACTGAAGGGGGGAAAATATTTCAGCAAGATTGATTTGAAGTCAGAGTATCACCAAGTACCAATCAAACCCTCTAATGTGTGGAAGACTGCCTTCAAATCCAAGGAGGGCCTTATTGAATGGTTGGTTATGCCTTTTAGATTGACAAATGCTCCTACAACCTTCATGAGGGTAATGTATGACATCTTGCAGCCATTCACCATCTCATTTGTAGTGGTGTACTTGGATGACATCTTGATCTTCAACCAGAGTTGGGAAGAGCACATCCACCACATCTGACAGGTTCTCCAAACACTGCGACAACACAAGTTATGTGCCAATTTGGAGAAATGCACTTTTGGCATGAACCAGGTTCAGTATCTAGGATACATTATTAATGAACAGGGGATGCATGTGGATCCAGCCAAGATCAAAGTCATTCAAGATTGGCCATCTCCAACCACTCTGACAGAGCTCCACAACTTTCTAGGTCTTGCCAACTTCTACTATAGGTTCATGTTGGGATTTTCTCATATCACTTGGCCCTTGATTCAAGTCAACAAGGGAGGAGCGAAAGCAATTTTTTTTGGGTACGAATCTCAAGAGACGACATTCACAGAGTTGAAAGATCACCTCTACTCGGCACCAGTGTTATTATTACTAGACTTGCAATAACCATTTGAGGTCGAGACAAATGCCTCTGACTATTCTACTAGAGTAGTACTTACTCAACGTGGGTATCCAGTGGCATATCATAGTGAGACACTTTTAGACATAGTCTGAAATTATCCCACTTATGATAAAGATATGTATTCCATTGTGTAGGTCTACTGACAATGGGAGCATTACATTTTGGGGAAGGAAATGAGCATTACATTTTGAGAAGGAAATGGTCATCCACACAGACCACCGACCCTTGCAGTTCATACAGACCCAAGGGAAATTGTAGAATGATCACCATCATAAGTGGTCCACATACATGCAACAGTTACATTTGAATATCAATTATAAGAAGGGTAGCACCAATAATGTTGCAGATTGCCTTAGTCAACCACCGATCATGGAGTTAACCACCATGCTCAACTTTTGTGGGCACGAGACTTCTGATTGGCTACTTCTCTACAAAAGTGACCTAGAATTCTCCCACACATACCAGACACTCTTGGAGGGTCAGCATGTTCCAGATTTTCACCTCTAGGGTGCCCTGTTATGCCACCTGGGTCACCTTTGTGTTCCTTCAAGCAAGCATGCCAAGATGATTTGGGAAGCACACTACAGTCAGGTTGCTGGGCATTTTGGGGTCGAGAAAATGGTGGCAGTACTACAGAAGTATTTATATTGGCGGAATCTTCGACGGGATGTTGGGATGTACATCAGATCATGCACTGCCAGTGCCATTGCCAAATTGAGCATCAAGAAGAAATGTCTCTATACCCTGCTTCCTATCCCTATTCGACCTTAGGAATCCATCTCCATGGACTACATGTTAGGCCTTCCTTCCACTAAGAATGGAAATGACTGTGTTTTTGTGGTTGTTGACAGGTTCTCGAAGATGACCATTACGGCGGCCTGCAAGAAGAACATCACAGCCGAAGCCATTGCTAAAATCTTCTTTGAACGAGTGTGGGTACACTTTGGGATCCCACAGTCTATCATCTGAGATCGGGATAGAAGGTTCCTTAGTACATTTTGGTCCAGTCTCTGGTCGATGTTGGACACCAAACTCACTAATTCCACAACCTTCCATCCTCAAACTAATGGCCAAACAGAGGTTTTCAACCGGATTATCGTACACATTCTACGCATGTACAACTCAAAGCATCCACATACATGGGATGAGAGCCTCCCTTACATTCAACACAACTACAACCAGGCTCTCCACAGCTTGACTGGCCACAACCCTTTTTAGGTGGGCTTGGGATTCCATCCACTATGTCACATTGATGTGGCCATGCCATTTGCAACTACTCATGCAGATTTGACTCATGTCCAGTCTAAAAAAATTAAGGAAAATAGCTTCATTGAGGACATCCAACATATTCACCAATAGGTCCATGACATTCTAGAGAAATAAAATGCAAAATAGAAGCAGCGACATTATCAACATCGGGTGCCACATAAGTTTCAGGTGGGCGACAAAGTTTGGTTGCATCTGCAAAAGGAATGCCTTACTAGAGCCTATCAGAAACTTAAACCACTCTGATATGGTCTTTACACCATTACCAAGGTTGTGGGAGACAATGCATTTGAGCTCAACATTCCCCCATTCCTTGGCCTGCACCCAGTGTTCAATGTGGACCGGCTTCGGCCATACCTTCCACCATTACTAGACACATTCGGCATTGCAGAACAACTCACACCCATAGAGTTAAACCTAGATTGCATGGAGCAAGCTGCAACTGATTGGATCATGGACACATAGATCAAGCACACTCGCCAGCAGACTATCCAACTGTATCGTTTTGTCAATGCAGTCCAACTCCTTCACTAGGGCAAGTGGCTCACCAGGGACCAAGTTCAGCAAAATTTTCCTCATCTCATGGAGGAACTCAATGCAATGGGGACCATTGATTCCTAAGGGGGGAGGAATGATCCAGGTGGATATTGGTGGCCACCCACCAATTCCGCTTGGACCCCCACCATTTCTTCTTTTAGTTTTTTAGTTTCCTTAATTGTAGCACACTTTACTATTTTTAGTAGTTTTTCGGGTCCTAAAATTCCGAAGCCATTTTGAGGCCCTAAATGATGTTTTATGGAAATCTATTGCCAATGAGTTTTTGACTAAAATCGTATTTTCCACTGTTTTCGTTGGAGAGATCTTTCCAACGGGTTATCATGCAGATCGAATGGAGATAATATGACCAAATCATGATCCCAAGAAGTTGGTTGTCCAACTCACCCCAATGGGGCCCATAAACTCTTGGTGTTACATCTCCTCAGGTTAGGTTTTTGGTTATTTAGGGTTCGCTCTTATTGTTCAATAAAAAAAAGGCCCTTGAGCCTCATTATAAGATAGTTCAGAGGCATGTAGCCACCACGTCTCTTCTCAGACATAAGCTACGATCACCCTAGCTAGTTTATTTCCATTTCTGTTTGTCAGCATATTTCAGTATTTTACATTAATGAAATGAAGTATAATTTACATTGCATCTTTATGTTTATGGTTATCTCTATAATTTTTTTCATTCCTGTTTAAATCCAGATCACCTACTTTAAAGAAAGAGTGATAGTCTGTTCTCCAAAGCCACAAACTGTATTGTCCTGACTATGTTGTCACAGTTATATAAAAGCTTGTTTTAATCACATTGTAAACTGAATATTTGTGGTCAGATGGTCCATGCATGGAAAACACAGAACAACCCTTCAATGCTGATGTTGAGATAATTCATTGAGTAGTGTTAGCCTCCTACTGCAGCAGGTTACTCATATTTCATGATTGACATTTCTTATAGACCAAATATGTCATACTTTGCATGCTGCAACGCTCCATATTTTCTTAACAGTCTCCAAGCGAAGAAGGCTACGCAGAGTTCATCTAACTGCTTTCCAAATTTTGAGAATTTGTTCCAGTGTTGTGCAATTTTCAGGTAAAGGGAGGTCCAAACAACTTAATCTTGGTCTCCCTAGGTTTCAATTTCCTGTTTTAGAATATAGAGAATGAAAATCTGTCCAAACAGCTTAATCTTGGCAGATTCTTAGATAGGTAGAGAATCAAAGGAGCCCAGCTGCTTAATCTGGGCCCTTGGAAGAAATAAGGGTAGTTTGTAGATAGGAAGGCATAAAAAGAAAAAATTGAAATGCTGGGTTTGCAAGTCTAAGTGCACCCAAACCAAAAGAAGAAAAAATGTTAGGTGAGTAGGCTGGGTAAGTAGTTTTGAGGTTGCAAAATCTTGATTTCTGATCAATTCTATGTTTTCAAAATATCATATTTTACTCAGGTCACAGTCATCAGGCAATTTCATATGGAGGAGCTCAAATCAGGCATGACTAACTTCCCTTTCTTCCTCTTCCCCAAATCATTAACTAATATCCCCAAAAAGAGGACAAGATTTGCTTGATGTCTCTTCGTTTCATCATTCTCCATGTCATTAACCTTGGTGAAGATCTGCTTCACTCAAGGAGGATCTATACTTTCTCTACACATCTCTATCTTCCCTTTGAAGCCTAATATCTTTGAAACTTAGCGCTTTTTTGTCATCTCCATATTAACTACTGACATTATTATTTAACTCACTATATTTTCCCCATCCCCCTACTAAAACTATGTAAATAATCCCCTTATGTAAATATCCCCTCCCTTGGTTGAAATATAACCATAAGTACCTCTCTCGGAATTACTAAGTCACCTGGACTTTAGTAAGAACCCTCCTTCTGCATAAATTTCCATTCTCAGGTGTTTGGACCCCTTCCAAAACACTAAGAAAACTGTTTCCATATGCAAAAAACACCCTCGCGCATTTCTTATTGGAAATTATTAATGTTTGTTTAATAAATTCCAACGCGCCAAAACCCATTAAACCCTTAACCTAAAGTTCTAAACCCACCCGCGCCGCGGAAAATTAAACTTTAACGCGTGTGCTCTTTTACTAAACTCCGCACATCTCCCTTTCCTGTCCACCATCGGATCGCCCCCTCTCAGATCCGATAGCCCTTGTTCGTATCGGGCACCCTATTGTGGTGGTAGGTTACCACCCAATGTCCGACGGTTTTACCGTCGTACACTGGGACAGGTGGCAGCCTCCCATTGCATCGGGCTGCCCCTGACAGAAACCAGCTCCATACCAAAGGCGGTCCGATGTAGGCCAAAACCACCCTCCCCTCACGTAACAGGAGCGCCACCTCACCCTGCCATGCTGCCTCCACATTACCTCACACTGCCTGTGCCTGGCACACGTCACCCTTCCACGTGTCTCTTCCACGTCACCCCGCCAGACTGCCACGTCATCTTGATGACGTCAGCATGCTGACGTCATATCCGTACCAGACGATCCCACTGCTGACGTCATCCGCCATACAGCTGACGTCATGCTGATGTTAGCAGCCAAAAAATAGAAATTTGCGCAAGCGCGAAAGTCGAGCTTCGGAGCTCCGGAATGAGGAATGGAGGTAGTTTTTGATGCATGATTAGCGCAAAGTGGTAATTACGCATCGCTACGGGAAATAGGCCATATTGGGGAATCTTTATGGAATCTTTTGATTCCTTGGCCCTTTTTGCACCGAAAAAGGCCGAAATTGCCCGATTTTGCCAAATTAAACGAATTTGAAGACAGAGAGAGACCAACAACAAAGATTAAAGAGTATCAGATCAAATATGCAGATGAAGAACACGTCAAAGAGTATCAGGAAGCGGCTAAGACAATTAATGTAGTGGGAAAGTGTATAAAAGGAGATTTTCTCAGGGCTCGAGGCAAATCCAACATTAAAATGAAAGCTCTGAAAGTCAAGAAGCAATTGGAGACACATTGAAGTCTCACCAGCACAAATGACTGCACATTAAACTCACAGAAGATCAGTGGACCAAAACTCAATGCACAATTATTACAGAACCACTGCACCAAGTCACACAGGACACCTCATCAACTCAACTTGATTCAGCTGCCTCTGGTGCAGCCCAAAGGACTTACTTGCATTTAATTCCAGCAACAATTAGATTTTTAGAAAAAGATTTTTCCTGCAGACCTGTTTAGGTCAATTGTAATAAATGACTTAAATATTTTTCTTATATATAACACCATGAAAAATGGAGTAGGGTTTGGTTGGTTGGCTGATTAGTAGCGTGATCTTTGTTATTCCGATTTTTATCTCAAGTAGAGACTCGCACTGTAACTGTGATGCTTTCTATAATCAAAGACTGTTGAAAGCATGGATTCTGAAACTATCTACTGTGTTTAAATTGGCTGAGGAGTGACTGTGGAATTCCTGTGCTTCTACATGGTTCAATAAGTGTTTCTTAACTATGTTAGTTTTTCATGTTTGGTTTATAATAAATCCGCCCTCTAAATTGCAGAAAAGAAGAATAGCTTAGGATTTTCTTAGCTGCACCTTAGGCTCAATTTCTGCAATTTTTCATGTTTTCGTCAGGAATAGTTATGAACATGCATACTTAAATGATCTTTTTTACGTTGTTTCTTTCACATCTGAATTATAATTTAGGGATTCTTAACTACTCCTAGATAACCATTCATTCACTTCTCCTCCCTGTCAGTTTTGATGAAAGATTCTTAATTGCCTTTCATCCCTGACCATCATTCCAGCCTTTCAGCAAATTGATAATTGTCTCATGTGTGGCTATCTCGTTCCACAAGCCTCTTGTGACCAAGAAAACGCAACAGCAAGCCTTAATCCATGACTCCATGCCCAATGGTTTGAAACTTGTCACACCTTACCTTGCCTCTCTGCTTGGAATTTTCTACCTGGCATACATCTTCCATCCAAACAAAACAACAAAACCCCTAAACCAAACAACTAGCCTAAAATCATTATCAACAAAGTTAAATCATTAAGAGAGAGCCCTCTCTGATTGCAGGTGAGCTAGAACCTGTAGTCCAAAGATTGGTTTGTGGTTACCTCGGCCGTATCCCTACAAGAGCCTAGGGACAACCTGAGTGGTAACAGAATAAAAGTAAAAGTGTCGTTAATTAACATGAAAACTCCATAGGAGAGGCTAACCAGCCAACGAAAAAATCCACCCTTGGCTCGCCAAAAGAATCAACAAAAGACCCTCTTAGGAATCTCCATGGCACCCTGTACACTGAAGTCAACAGAGCAAACAAGTTAATTAGCAAATAAAAATGATTTGAAAATGGGGATATTAGGCTTCTTGTCTATCCTACAAGAACCTCTCTCACTTCCAAAGCTGTAAATTTTCCCAAGTCTTAATCACTAACCAATGGACAATTAAGAAATGCTTGAAAATATAGGTGTATGCTTGTTTTTGTTTTTTACTGTTCAGTGCTTATGTTCATTTGCTGATGCTGATGTGAAACACAAATAACAATAAATAAAAAAATGACTCAACAAACCCATAAGAGAACAATATAATATGGAGTTCACACTGATATCTTCGGCTACGTCTCCTTGAGCCCTAATCAACTAGATTAGGTTCTATGGGATTATGGCTTAAATTATTTTACAAGTGCTACACTTAACTCCATTGGTATATAGCTGAACCAATGGGCTTAGAATACCATCTTCCCCTAGATATCTTAGTTTTGCAAACAGGTCTAGGCTTCTATGGACTTGACTCCTTCAGTCAGTGCTCTAAGCTTCTCAAGCTTCTGGCCTCTTTGGCTCCCTCATAATTCTGCATTTATCTCTGGAACTCCTTCTCCTGTCTTCGATACACCTCAGACAACTAGCCACAGATCAATCATTTGATCTCCTGCTATGTTGCAACTTCACTAGAGCCTCATGGCTCTTTAGAAGTCTATTAGAGCTCTTTGGCTCTGCAGCTCTGCCTCCAACCTATGGTGGCTCTGCCTATTACAGTGAGCTCAATTTGAGTCTCACATAATAAATACAATCAGTAGGACTATACTTGGATCCCCCAAGTCTCTCTAGAGCACACATATTCTCTAGAGTACTTTCTCTGTCTTTGTCTTAACCATGGCTCACTTGCTGCCTTTGCTCTGCAGGTCAACTCAGCTCTGCTTTCTCTGCTTCCAGGTCTGCTTACTTCTTCCTGGGTTTCCCCCCCTACTCTCTGTCAGTCTGTGGCTTTAAAGCCAATCTGCTTCCTCACTCTTCGTTTCTGCTTCTCGGCTTTCTGGTTCCTTGCCTTCATCCGTTTGAATCTCTTCTTTTGGCGGTTACAATAACTGCATAATGCCTTATAGGGAGGTGGCCACAAATTCCTTTAATGGATGAGTGTGTCAGGTTCACTGGAAACACTCGAGCATTTGAAATAGTCATTATTTCTGTTTACTCCAAGAATGCCCATGAAACATGAAACTCTGCCAATTCATTATCCACGTCGAACTTTAGAATCCCACACAATCTGCTTTATAACTTCATAAAATCTAGTCAACCATTGGGTCACATCTCTGTCATTGATCTGGATCCTCCAGATCCTACGGTCTTCATCCATATCATGCGGGTAAGTAGCATGACCATTACTTATGTGATGTGAGCGATTTTCTCTCTCATCCACTGGAAGCATGTCACCCACTGTGTGGCATCGAGCGGCACCCAGTCTAAACTGCTTATCGCTGGATGTCCTTTTGATATCTTGCTAGTTTCTATGAAATCCCGCCTAAGACGGAACCAATACACATTCCGCTGCATTTCATAATTTTTCGGGTCCGAGCGCTTGTGGCTCTCCTTGTTTGAGGGGCCTTCCCTGCAATATGCGATTAGTGACTTGTCAGTAATTGCATATCAGATTCCTCCCCCATTGACTCAAACCATCACTGACTTTGCTAATTCACGACAACATGCGTTACGATGGTCTGACGCTCTGCGCGCTTCATGGACAACCCTCGTTGATTCACGCTAATCATAGTTAGCAACGGTCATGAGGATTCCTCTGAGAAGCTTGATCTTCACAAGATTTTTAGTCTTTGGCATAAATTATAGAGAGTTCATGAAGACTTAGAGAGTTTTAGGATCCATTTTGGATCACGCCTTCCCACTAAAAGAACTTTTGGTCCACCAAAAGACTTATATACTAATATGAGCAGTAAATGAGAGTAACAACACTGTCTTCTTTCAGCCTCCCTACCCTTGCCTTTGCATAGTTCCTCTGAACCAAAATGTCTGACCACTTCCCTGCTTTGATGGGTTGGCCATCTCAAGAAGAATTGTTTTCCTCCTTGACTTCATGCATAACCTCTGTTGTGAAGTTTACAGAAGGTAGTTTGAACTTCTTTTCATTGATCCTTGATCCAAGGTGGCTCAAATGAATGTGAAGTACATCTGCTCCACAAAACATTCATCTCTACCTGTTTGAAAAGCTACCAACAACAACTATTAGCAATAGTAGGCATACAGACAACTATTGGATGGACTAATTCCTGCTTCAACAAAGAAACAGGTTTCACATCTTGTGAACCCTTCCATGTCTTACATTTGCATTCAAATGATTCACTAGATAACTAGTCAATAAAAAATGCCTTTACAACAAATGACTCTTCAAGTCAAGCATGTAGGAAAAGACTTTTAGGACTCTTTTCCAAAAGATGAAACACTTCATCATTATCTCCATTTTGGAGATCAAGTCAACTTCTCCCAAGCTAACATCACATGCATCTCATGCTCATGCATGCATTCCATCTTTCAACTTTCGCTTAAGTACATTGTACTTTCGAAGATGAAATGAACATACCATTGCAACAATAAAGTGAGTTTCCTACTCAACTTATTTCCATTTACCATTTTGGTAAGATCCTACAACTTTCATTTATTCCACAAATAAATGCAAACAGATGCATCAATAGACATGCAGTCTCAATTGGATAAAAATTCTAACCATTTCTTACCAATCCATTTCAAAGGTCCCTCCTTTGTTTGCACATCAACATCAATATGTGAATCATCCTGAAACACATACATCATGGAATATTTATTTCCATCCATGCCATTTTATTTTTCCATCTTCTCCTTCAACTTTGGTGGAAGCAGTGCTAGATTCAAAGTCCAACACCTTTTAGCAAGATGCCCTTGCTTATGGCAATAGGTGCAACACATGTGCATCCTTTTGACAACATGATTTACCTTGTCTTGTGGACCTTTGGCTGCTTACTTATTTTCCTTCAAAAGTTTCCTGTATGTGGCCATCCTCTTCCAATATCCAGAAACATAATGGTTATCTAAACCACAAAAAGAACATGCAATTCTTTTTACATTCTTTACAAAATCCAAACGAATGCTTTTAGAACCAGATTTATACCTACCTCTCTCACATTTATTGCCTTCATGAGGAGGTGAAGAGAATAAAGAAGTGGCTCCCTTTGGAACACCATCACTTTCTTCAAGGTTGTTAGAGTTTCCATAACTGTTTGGTTCAAGTGTGTGCTTCTGAACACCTACATCCCACAAATGATGTTTCGAGCTATTGCATTCCTCCTGAATATAATCCTCACACTTTTGAGGTAGAGGACCTGCAATGAAACTCCTTTTTGAAACTATTTCAGTGGCCTTCATGGCAGCTTTAGAAGTCTCTCCATAAGACTGTCCATAGCCAAGACCCAAATACTTATGCCTTTCCTCAACCATTATTGGCTCAACAATACCTTGTGTATGTTTGCCCAATCCTTTTCTTTCATAGCCCATCTTGGACATTAGCTTGGAACCTATGCCTCTGGTATGTTTTTCAAAACAACCAATATAAGCATTCTTAGAAGAATTTGAAGACAAACAGGAATGGTTTACCTCTTCTTCAAGCTGATACTTGGCCAAGGCTTCTTTGGCAACAAAGAGTTGTGAGTCCAACTCATGCATCCTTTTCAAGTTCATATTTGCAATATGAAGTTGCCTCTCCGTTTCCTACAATTTTCCAGAAAGCATCTACTTCTCTTCGTCCACGGAATTCAACTGCTGTCTAAGTATGCTACTCTTTCTTCCTTCCTCATACATTTCTCTCACCATATCCATCATGGTGGACAAGTCTTGCTTCATGTCTCCATTAAAGGAACTTGGGGAGTAAGAAGAATTTGAGAACTCACTTGTACAAGTTTCTCATTTTCAAAATGCACAAAAGAACTTAAAACAAGATTATTAAAGAGCTTATTCAGTAACATCTTGCAAAAACCTTTTGTGCTTCAAGGAAAATGGGGCTCTTAGGCTTCTTTTCTAACTTACAAGAACCTCTCCCACTTCCAGAGCTTTAAATTTTCCCAAGTCTTGATGATTAACCAATGCGGAATTAAGAAATTCTTGAAAATATAGTTGTATGCTTGTATTTGTTTTTGACTATTGAGTGCTTATGTTCATTTGCTTATGCTGATGTGAAACACAAATAACAGTAAATAAAACAACAATTCAACAAACCCATAAGACAACAATATAATATGGAGTTCACCTTGATATCTTAGGCTACGTCTCCTTGAGCTCTAATCAAATTGATTAGGCTCTCTAGTATTATGGATTCAATTCTTTAACAAGTGCTACACTTAAATCCATTGGTATACAGCTGAACCAATGGGCTTAGAATGCCATGTTACCCTAGCTGTCCTGGTTCTGCAGACAAGTCTAGGCTTCTCTGGACTTGACTCCTTCGGTCAGTGCTTTGAGCTTCTCGAGCTTCTGGCTTCTCTAACTCCCTAAGAACTCTACATTTGTCTATGGAACTCCTTCTCCTGTCTTTGACACACCTCAGACAACCAGCCACAGCTCGATCATTTGATCTCCTGCTGTGTTGCAACTTCACTGTAGCCACGTGGCTCTTTATATGTCTATTAGAGCTCTTTGGCTTTGCGGCTCTTCCTCTAACCTCTAGTGGCTCTGCCTATTATAGTGAGCCAAATTTTAGTCTCACACAATAGATACAATCCGTAGGACTATTCTTGGATCCCTCGAGTCTCTCTTGATTACCCAGACTCTCTGGAGTACTCTCTCTATCTTTGTCTTAACCCCAGCTCACTTGCTTCCTTTCCTCTGTAGGTCAGCTCAGATCTGGTTTCTCTGCTTCTAGGTCTCCTTACTACTTCGTGGGCTTCCTGCCCTGCTCTCTATTAGTTTGTGGCTTTAAAGCCAATTTGCTTCCTGACTGTTCATTTCCGCTTCATGGATTTCTAGTTCCTTGCCTCCATCCGTTCAAATCCCTTCTTTTGGTAGTTATGGTAGCTGCACATCACCTTATAGGGAGGTTACCACCCATTCCTTTAATGGATGAGCGTGTCAGGTCCACTCGAAATAGTCAATAATTTGAAACGGTCGTTATTTCTGTTGACTCCAAAAATGCCCCTGAAACACGAATCTCTGCCAACTCATCGTCCACGTCAGACTTCATAATCCTACACAATCTGCGTTATAACTTCGTCAAATCTGGTCATCCATCGAGTCGCATCTCCGCTGTTGATCTGGACCCTCCAGATCCTAGGGTCTCTATCCATATCGCTTAGGTAAGTAGCATGACTGTTACCCGTGCGATGTGAGCAGTTTCCTCTCTCATCCACTAGACGCGTGTGACCCACTGTGTGGCATCAAGCGGGACTCGGTCTAAACCGCTTACCGCTCGAACCCCTTCCGATATCCTACCGGTTTCTGTAGAATCTTGCCTTGGATGGAATCGAAACATTTTCCGCTGCATTTCATGATTTTTCAGGTTTGAGCGCATGTGGCTCTCCTTCTTCGAGGGGTTTGCCCTGCAATATGGGATTAGTGACAACGCACATATCGCATATAAAATTCATGTCAAATTCATCCCCCGTTGACTCAAACCATCGCTAACTTTTCTAATTCGCGACAACGCTCATTAGCCATGGTCCATCGCTCTATGCACTTGATCAATAGCCCTTGTTGATTTACGCTGATTGCAATTAGCAATTGGCATGAGGATTCCTCTGCTAAGCTTGATCTTCACAATATTTTTAATCTTTGGCATAAATTATAGAGAGTTCATCAAGACTTAGTGAGTTTCAAGATCCATTTTGGATGAAAAAATCAACATGGGGCAAATTCTAAGAGAATAGGAGCAAAATTCTCACTATATACTTGAGCATTGAAAATAGGGATTTCTCCAATGTAGGGAAAACCATGAGTAAGAGGGCTCAGAGGTTAACGAGAGCTAAAAGGCCAAACAAACTGTGTTGGAAGTGGAACAAACCTTAAGAAAGTGAAATATTTGGAGTGAGGTTCCTCTACAACCGAATTCGGAAATGAATGTCCAAATAGTGAGTTTGAATGTGAAATACAACTTTATTCGTCCATAAAGAATCATAACTCTCGATATTTCAAAATCAAATTTCTATTGTTTAAACATTTGGCACAATGTTCACGTGAAGTGATCATGGTGAGGCCGTGTGGAGGCTCATCCATAGACCAAGTGGACCATGATATCCACATTGGTTATATATGCTATGCACAATAGCCCACATAGGAACATCAGTAATGTAATTACTAAAATAAAATAAAAAACCTTCTGGAAATACAAGTAAATACATGTGAAGGTACTCGACAATGGACTATAAGATACAAGCTGTATATATGGTCGATAAGCTCATAATGAGGGAAGTATTACATGGGCCTTAATTAGGATTCCGAAGGTAAACTTTTATTAAAAAATAAAAGCAAACAAAGGTATAATGGGTCTCCGCAATGGCTAAAAGAAAGTAAATCGTACTAAAGGAGCTCTAGAAAAATGTGCTATGACAAGGAAACTATATTTACAAAATGATTATTAATGTAAGAGATATTAGGAGGATTATGTACCCTAGTTATATAAAATATAAGAAGCATTTAAAGGATCAACTAAGGAGAATAATAATAACGTTAGGAGCCAAAAAATAATATTGTGATGGAAAAGGGTATATTAGGGGTGGTATCAAAGTCTCAGGTGGAAAAATCTAGGCCTAAGGGAAAACCACAACAAGAAAATAGAATTCTTATATTACGATATCTTATGGCATATATGTAAAACTAATTGGTGGTGTTTGCTTGCTAATAAGGTATAGAAATTATATGTCATATGCTTACGTGGATAATGTTTCAGTTCTTAATTCTAATACTATGCAATCACTAATGATTTATAGGTTGTGTAAATTGACATGATTGTCTCACTACTTAATAATTATTTTCATCAAAACCTATCGAACATAACTTCTACTATTATTATTATTTATTTGTAGTCTTTATTTTTTTTTTGTAAGCTAGAGTAGGACCTTTAATTTTATATTGCACCAAATTTAAATACATACAAGCATTTGGTGGCCTCAACTCACCCCGAAAGGAAACTGAGTCTGTTGGCCACCTTACGTCTTTATAAGCCGACTAGTAGCAAAAAATAACAAGTTTTTCTATCCATGCCAGATGAACTATACTACCAAGAATACTTAACTGATTACCTATCAACATTAGAAACTATGAACGCAAGGAAGAACTAGATCTTGACTAACTATCAAGGCTACCATGAGCGCAACTAGAAAGATTAATCTACCATGTTTTCATAGGGGTGCCTTCATCCTTTGTCACTGGGACTATCTTCTTCAGTTGTTGCTGAATCTCTTCTAACTTGTTGTCCTGCATGAGCAAGGTGATCTGCAGGTTATTCATATATCTCATTAAGTTTGGGATGCCTTGAGCTATCTCAGCCATTTCTACTGCTACCTATTCCATAACTTTTTCCAGCAATCTTTTTAATACCCAGTATACATGAAGTGCCTGTTTTTATAGAGACAGGTGCCCCGTCATATTACATGGGTCTAGAATCAAGTTGCACCAGTCGTCCATCTCTGGTTCTAAATCCTCCTGCAGAGCATTGGCCTCTAGTTGCTAGATTATCCTCTGGATATCACCGTCGGTGCCTTCATTGTATGCTCTTTCGGCCTCCTGTACCATGTGCTTCATGGTTTTCTAGCCACGTCTCTGGCCAATTGGAGATGCTGGTCTTTGTTTTTGTCTACCAATTTGACAGCCTCTACATCTGCCCCTGCATGCTCTTCCTCGACCTGAGTGGTTGGGTTTGTTCTGGGTGCCTGTCCTACTTCCTTGTCTGACTTCGAAGGATATATTCCCGGTGAATTTCTCACCTCCAGGCCCTCGGGTTTTCTTTCCCAGGTGCGTTTTCTCCTCTTGATGGTCTCTCTTGGGGTTTCTGACTTTCCCTACTCCTTCTTTCCTCGAGTGGATTTGGTGAAACTTCTTGATAGTCTTCGCTTCTTCCATAAATGCATGTTCTTCTGTCTCCACCTGGCCCTGATCTATGTCCACTCGTATTCCTTGCATGGTCTTGTGCTGACCTATCTGGCGTCCTCTCTTGCTCATGTCAGCCTCTGCCTTCCCCACGTTCTCACCCTCTGACTTTTGACTGATATTAAAATAGGTGAGCTCCCGGTCCTTCTCCTTTCGATTGTCTTCCACAACTGTTATACCTCCTCCTATTTCTATACTCCTTCCTGTGATCCCAGTATGATCAATGGATTGATTCACGTATGCGTTCCTGCTTCCAAGGCATGTTGCAGAGCGTGCCACCCAACCTTTGAATCCCTGATTCTCCTTTCTTTGGCGCATGCAGTCCTTAGGATCGCCATCTCCTACCCATATTAATCCTATGCCAGCTGCCCAATGTCCCATCATTTGGTCGTCGCCGATCTTACCACCTTCCTTCATCATTTGATCACCACCGTTCTTGCCACCTTCCTCCTTCATTACTCTGTCACCTCTCTTCCTTGGGATTCTGCCAAACCTACAAACCCTCACAGCGTCCTGTATAATTATGTTGTTTCGTGGTGGTTTGTATTGCCACCTTTCTACCTCCATTATTTTTCCGCATGTCGCCACTTCTGCCACCTTGATTGGGGGCCATCTGTGATCTTTATCATGAAATTGTACTCTCATTGTCATCCTGAGAAATAATTAAAGTGAGGGTCTCCCATCGTGGCTTGTCTATATGAGTTGGCCATATACTATCTACCCTTCCCTCCTCTGCATTGCATCCCCAGTTTGCTAGGAAGTCTCCTGCTTTATTCCCATCCCTTCTAACATAGTTGAAGATTTTGTAATCTACACATTTCGTTAAATTTTCCAGGTCCTGAATTATTCCTGCCATCCTCCAGCTCTTCGCTACCTATTCCCAATCCTTTCCGTTATTCAATTTCCTAAGAATCTCTATAACTAGATGCGAGTCTCCTTCAATCTCCAGCTGTGTATATCCATTTCTTATTTCTATTCTGATGCCTTGGTATACTACAATCAATTCAGCTTCATTATTACTCATTATTCCTCCCCAATTCGCATAAACCCATCTAGTTTGTCCTTGATTATCTCTAAAGATGCCTCTGAATCCTGCTGGCCCTCGGTTACCTTTAGAAGCCCCATAATAATTTAGTTTGATGAAGTTTTCTCGAGGTTATTTGAACTTGGATGGGCTCTGGTTCTAAATGTTCTAGTTTCTTTTATTTTGAGGATAAACCATGCCATATTCCAGATTTAGATTGGCTAAGATTTGACCCTCCTCTGGGGTTGTTTTCCAGTCCTCTTCCTCCCAAGTCTCCGCTAGAATAGTTTCTCTTATGAGATTTTTCTTTCGCTTCGATATCATCTCAAGAGGTTTGACTTTGTCTTGAAATATTCTTTGATTTCTCTCTTTCCATATTAGCCATATGTTGAATCCCATTGCGAGACTCCAGGCTCTCCTAATCATCGGGCTTGAGAATTAACCTTTTCTCCACTGGAGGATGGTTTGTTTGAGTTCAAGGGGGTCCCTGTTAGATTTTCCAAAGAGGTTCCTAACTTCTTCCCATTGCTATTGGGCGATACGGCATGAGTTTAAGAGGTCTTCTTGTGTTTCTGAGTCTTGTTTGATGTGGAAACATCTAGCGAGCATAATTGTGCAATTACACCTCTTTGCTCCTTTTTTAGAAGCTTTGTCATACCATTAGAGCTTATTACCTTTCCTGGTTTCCCTGCAATACCCCTTAATTCAACTTCCTTTCCTTCCGTAGAAATTTGATGAAAAGTTCTTGAAAATTAAAAGCTATTGTACCCAAGGATTGTAGCCATTGGACTCCTAGTACAACATCAGCACCTCCCATTGGAATGGAAAGCATTGGCTAGTCAATACATATTCTCTTATGGAGACCTTGACATTATGGCACTTTCTAGAGCAATTTATTGTTCCTCCATTTGCAACCATCACTTGACACTCTGGTGCTAGATATAGGAGGCAATTCAATTCTTTTGCTACCTTACAATGAATAAAATTGTGGGTACTTCCTGAATCAATCAACACTATTACCTTTTTCTTCTTGATTTGTCCTTCTATCTTGATGGTTTGAGGAGTGGTAATTCCCACCAATGCATTACTAGATATCGTCGGGTTCATTTTTTCTTCATCTAGGCTTTGTTCCTGGAGTTATCCTCTTCTTTTGACCTTTCTTGCTCCTTTTCTTCTTCCTCTTCACAATCTATGTAGAATAATTTCTTCTCAGCACACTTATGACCTTTAGTGTATTTGCTATCACAACTGTAACAAGCCCTTTTGCTCTTTTTTCTTTCCTTGTTGTTGGTGTCAACCTTATAGGTTGTGGAAGACTAGGGGCAACAACACTTCCATCTTTATAGGTGTGAGTGGTATGCTTCTTGGTTGCCATAATTTTGCTTTCCATTTTTCTTGCTAACCTGAATGCCTTCTCTAATGAATCAGGTTCCCAAAGGAGAAAATCATGTTGGATATTATCCTTTAAAGACCCTATGAACACATCAATCCTATGCTCCTCTGGAATATCTTTTACCCTTATGTTCAATTTTTGGAACTCCTCAATGTGCTCCATTATTGACCCCTTTTGTTTGAGACTTATCAATTGGCTAAAAAAAGTGTTGCTTTTTGTATCCTCATAATGTGCCATCAATTCTTCCGTAAAAATTGCCCAAGTGATAAATTTTTATGAGAGCAAAGCCATTGATACCATACAAACTGATTTGGTTCCAAATATAAAGTTGCAATACTTACCTTTTGTGTGTTTTGCACATTATTGAGATCGAAAAATTGCTCCATCTGTAATATCCATGTTGCGGGATCCTTGCCATCAAACTTCCTCATATCGATTTTTGGAATATGGTGGTCTTCGATCCAACATTAGAGTCTATGGAATCATGATTAACATTTCTTTTTTTCTCATCATGAGTTTCCTTTAGTACCCTTTCACCATTAGTGACCATTTCTTGTAGCAACTTATTCATATTTATCTTCAATTCGTCCATGTCAGTCTTCAAATCTATCTTCAAATTATCCATCTTAGCTTCCACGTCAATCATCTTAGCTTCTATGCCTTTCTTTAAACAGTGCATCTTAGCTTCTACACCTTTCTTTAAACCATCCATCTTAGCCTCTACATCTTTCTTTAAACCATCCATCTTAGATTCTGTTCCTTTTTGTGTAAGGGACAATTGTTGCACTTGGTCTTGT
>APFE030008871.1:57553-84103 GCA_000404065.3 Pinus taeda
CCAAGCTTAAGCAAAAATTTAAGAAAATCTACACACCTTTTTTCACTTTGTAGGAGCTCAATATTGCCTCTGATGTATCTCTGTACTTTCCGGTCATCTACTTCTTAATTTGTGACCTATAGTAGCCCTCCGTGTCCTCTTTCCAATGCCACAAGTCTGACCCAAATTGGATTCACCAAGGAAGAGTTATGTGAAATCTCCCATAGTGACTTGATTATAGACTATTTCAGTAGGGCGAACTTGTACGACGTGCCATGAGTCACTGTTTTGACATCTGGATCTGAAAAATGCATAAAAGAAGCTACATTCTGTCCTATTTCTATACCTTCTTACCAAATTTCAATCCGATCCCCAGGGAGAAAGTTATGATGATTTTCCCCAGGTCACCTATTTGGAATGTAATTCAGGAGTCTGCAAAAAGACCAACTTCCTCAAATCATATCTCCGCAAATATAGCGCGAAAAACTCTGAAATTCGGACCCAAGATTCAGAGAAAGTTCTTCTCAAATGGGTTTTTTTTGCGACTTCTGAAACATCACAGAAAAAAGTTATAGAGAAAATGCCACGATGACCTGTTTGGAGCAGCGAAATCCTAGAATCCAAAGCTCTGATACCAAATGTTATGAAACCAGATCAAGAAAAGATAGAAAAGATAGATCAACGCCTTAGAATTCAGCCTCTTCAAGGGGGCAACCTCCTTTACATTAAATACATGAACAATTCTTGGATGATACAAATGACAAAACCTCCTTTCTATAGATAGGAGTCTAAGGAGTCACAATAAAATCTAGCCGACCTAACAATAATAATATAAAGCCACAAAAATAACAATAGAGGGATTCTATGGGGCACAGTAATAACAAATGGGGGCAATAGGGACACAACAATATTAATAAGGGGTATAACTACAATAGTAATGGGGTAATCACTAGTATTATAGGGACCCAACACTACATCTAGGAGGTCCATAGAATCCTTGCTTCTGTATCTGGTCCCAAGTCAGGATTCTTCATTTTCCTACTAACCAGGTGAACAAGGTTACCTTTGGCCACCATTTTTTCTTCCATATTTGTTTCCACATTGGTGCGTCCTCTTCTTGTTCCTCACGAGTGGTTAGATACTAAGCTTCCTTTACTGTGAAAGTTCCCTTTGTTTATCTACCCCATCGAAGTATATTCGGGCCTGTTCTAATTTTAATTCTTCTTGATTCCATTTATTTTACCAGTAGCGCTCTTTGTTATAGATCTATGTTAATGTCCCATTCTTCTGGGTTCCTCCAAATTCGCTAGGTCTCATCTTGCCTTCTCCTTTCCAATATTCGTTAACATAATGTAACCCCTCCGTTGTAGCCTTTTGATATGTGTTTTGTAGGGCTTGTATCCCTATCATCCTCTCTCTTTATTGCCAAGCTTCCTGCCAAAATTTAGATATATTTCTACTCCGTATTTCCCAGAATGCATGTCTGCTTATAATATATTTGTTTTGACTAGCCAAGTCCCATATTGTGGAACCCCTTGGAGCTTCCTCCAATCTAAGAATGTCTTTCGCTATTGTGGGCATAGAGTATTTTTGGGTCCAAATATTTTTCCATACATCTTCTCCTCCCCTCATCCATCTCCACCATAGCTTCGCTCCTAGAACTCTATTCATAGTGCTCGAATCCCTGAGACCTAGTCCCCCTTCTTCCTCATGCTTTGTTAGGCTTTTCCACAATATTAGGGCCCATTTCTTTTGTTGTTTTGGACCTCCCCATATGAATTTTCTGAATATTTCTATCATTTTTGTACATACTTCTTTAGGGGCCGCATTTACCGAGAGAAGATAAATAGGAATTGCTTGAAGAATTGATTTGAGGAGCACTAATCTTCCCGCTATATTCAGCAATCGGAAGGACTAGTTTGTCAATATTTTCTTGAGTTTCTCCTCAGTTTGTTGCCAGTTTTCTATCCTTAAAGGGTGTAATTCTAATTGATTTCCCAGGTATTTAATAGGTAATTCTCCATATTGGAAGCCTAGAGTTCTGGTCAGGTGGGATTTCAGCTCTTCCAGAGTATTGAAAAGGAAAGTGCATGATTTCTCACTATTAATTTCCGTGCCTGAAGCTTCCATGAAGAGGTCTAGAATCCATTTTATCCTCTTAACTTCTCTTAATGAAACAACACAAAAAAGCATAATGTCATCAATGAACTGTTGATGAGTAATAGGTAAGTTGTTTCCCCATATCCTCAGCCCTTTGATTTTTCCTTCCCTTAGTTCTTTTTTGAGATATCTTCCCAGACCTTCTGCTGCAATTATGAACAGGAATGGGGATAAAGGATCTCCATGTCTCAGTCCTCTTGTGGCATTGAACGTTGAGGTCGGTGACCCATTTAAGAGAATGGAGAAATTGGGGGTGGATATCATCTCATAAATCCAACTTACCCATCTATTGCAAAATCCAAATGCCATTAGGATTGTCTTGAGGTAATTACAGTTTAGACAGTCATATGCCTTAGATAGGTCCAATTTTACCATCATTCCCTTTTCCTTTTTTTTTTTTGTTTCAGGGAGTTTATTTGTTGTCTTTTTAGTTTCATGTGTTTGCTAGGATTTCTTATACTTCGCTTCAAGGTGCATGCCGAAACTATGATATTTTTTCTCCCTTATGAGCATGGTTCTCCTTTTTTTCCTAGTTCTAAACTCAGTAATTTCTTTAAGATTTCATTGTAGTAGATATTTTCCAAACTTGTAGTTTATGGTACAATCAATTATTCATAGTTTCTATAATAATATTAATAATTAGTATTTGTTTAGTTTCTTGCCTTATCTACCTACAACACTTTTTATATCGACTGCAACTATTGAACCTGTCTCATTTGTTGAGAATTCCTCACCCATCCGCTATTCATTAGTTCTATTTTAATGTTTTCTCAACAAAGTCCAGAAGCTTCTTTATAACTAATCCATACAGAAAGACATGTCTCTATTACATAACAAAATTATGTACAAGTGTACTTCTATTGAGCTTTTGTTATTACTAATGGAAAATTACAAATATTTTATCATTTCAAATTGAACAAATATAAATAGATAAACAAATACATAAGTAAATACTAACAATTAAATTCCTTCATGCAATAAGAAAACAAACCAGAGGTATATCTAGACTTATGACACAAAAAATACTGAAGGACTAAACACATTACTCCCAACCTTGAGCTCACTCCACGAGTTACCCCCAAGCCAAGATCTGTTTGCGATGAGACTCAACCACCCATTGATTCTTGCATGGTGTTTTTTATAATTTTTTGCTTCCGTAATAGATTTTATTAGCTTTGTCCTAGGGTTTTAACGCCATTGATTCTTTGATGGTTTATTTTATAATTTTTTCCTTCCCCAATACATTTTAGCAGCTTAGGCCTAGGGATTTTTGTTTGGTTTTGGGATTTTTGTTTTGTTTGTTTCTTTTCTTTTTGAAAAAATGTTTTTTTCACAAAACTTTTATTTTTCTTGTACAATGCTTTGTTTTACCTTCTTTCTCCAAACAAGTGATAAAATATTTCTCTCCTATCTTATTAAATTCTTTATATTTTCTCCTAAGCATTTTTAGGAGATATTTAGGAGAAGATTTATCTTGAATTTAACCACCAAAATTGTTTCCACTTAGCTAACTCTATTGCTTCTTCCCTAAGCAATTTTCAACATTATTATTTACCAACCCAGATCCATCTTCACCCCAGATCTATCAAGCACCGAGAAGGATCCAATCTCTTGAGGTGCCAACATCATTTCTTAGTGCAAAACTTGAGGAAAGGTTTGCACCTCGAGAGATTTGATCCATTTCGACGCTTGATAGATGAGGGGTTAAGATGAATCTAGGTTGGCTATATAATACTATATAATATCTATATTTATATCTATATGTGTCTTTCTTATTCTCTCTTCTATGTCACCCCCAATCATACATGCTCCTTCTCCATATCTATATCTCCCTCTTTCCCTCCATCTTCTTCTCTCTATCTCTCCCTCTCTCTCCCCCTTGTCTCTCTCTCTTTTCCACTTCACTCCTTCTCTCTCTATTGGGACCTACTCATCTCTCTCTCTCTCACTCTCTCCATTGCTCCCTTCTCGCTTCCTTTCTCCCTCTGTGTCTTTTATTCCTTCTCTCTCTTTCCCCCTCCAACTCTATCTCTCTCTTGAGTCCTCTTTCTCTCCCCAAATCCCCAAATATGTCACTCTCTCTCTCTCTCTCTCTTACCCTTCTCTCCCTACCTTTCTCCCCTTGTTTTCTCTCCCCCTCACTCTCTCCCCATCTCTCCCTTGTTACTCTCTCTCTTTATCTTCCCCCCCATCACTCTCTCTCTCCAACCTCTAGCTTTGTCATTATCTCCCTTCCTCTCCCATCCCATTGTATTTTGTTTTAGAAAGTATTTAAATCTAAAAAAAACTCAGTTGGTTGTAAACTAGTACAAGCACATTAAGAATATTAAGGTGGTTCATATAGCTGAAGGATTTATAAATATAACAAAAGAAACTATTGCAACATGAAGAATGTCTTACTAATTTACACATTTATCTCATTAAACCATGTATAAAAATGTTATGGGTCAATTTTAACGTGAGAAAAAAGAAGAATTACGTGATTAATTTCCCTTGAGCATTTGGCTTTAATTTTAGAAAAAAAGGAATTACACATGTTATTGTACAATGGACCATCTCTCTAAATACAATTTGCTGACATATTAATTTCCCCATCTAAATATGAACTTATTAGATTTGGAATAATCTCAAATCCCTAGGAAATTAGTGGGCAGGGAGACTAAGCATATGCAGGTCATATTCCCTTTGAGAATAAATCTAGACCGTCAATTAAACAAAAAAATAAGTCAACACATCTTCATTTGCCTTAAGATGAAATAAGAAGCCTTCTACAAATATTAAATCTATATTTTGGATCAATCTTAGGAAAGAAAATAAGATAATGAAAAACTTAAAAAAACATGCACTACCTTATTGGTTAGTCACTTTGCTTGCTCTTGTCACTTGGATCCCTAGCTAAGATGGATCTATGTTGGTTCTTAATAATACCATTTATATTTATACATTTCACAACTTTAAATATAAAAGTATTATTATTTTTAATTTTATTAGAAAATTAATTTAATTTCTATGGGAATATTTTTAGTAGTCGCTAGAGGGTTTAGATATATCTCAAAAGTAATTCTAATTTTTTTCCTTTTAGCTTCAATTAAAAAAATGTTATGAAAATAAAATATTTTTATTGTGAAATAAGTTACAGTTTTTGGGCATGTGGTATTGATAAGCCAAGGAATTGTAATAGAGCCTATTTACAGGTTAATAATATCATGATGAAGTGGGGGTTAAAAATATTTTCATATTGTTATATAATATTTTCATTGTGAAATGAGTAATATTTTTTGGGCATGTGGCATTGATAAACCATTGCATTGGCCCATTGTATTATAATAGTGCATATTTATGAGTAAATAATATCTATGGTAAAGTGGGTTTGAAATTCATCGTTAAGAATACTTTCATATTGCTATAAAATATTTTGGTTGTGAAATAAGCTTTATGTTTTTTTGGTCATCTGGTGTTGATAAGTCATGGTATTGGCCTATTGTATTGTAACAAAGCCTAGTGTTTACAAGGTAATAATATCCATGGTAAAGTGGGGTAAATATCCATGATTAAGAATCTTGTCATATTGTTATAAAATATTTTGGTTGTGAAATACGTTATGGTTTTTGGGCATGTGGTATTAATAAAATGGTATTGACCCATGGTATTTTAACAAAGCCTATTCATAAGTTAGTAACTAAATCAAAATATAACAAATTGAATTTTATTATTTTTATTGTTTAAACTTTTTATTATTAATTGGGACACCATTTAAATTTTTGCTATAATCACATCACTTTCAACCCTTTTTTTAATTAAACCTACATTTAAAATTGTTTACATACTTACATTACACCTACACATCTACCCTCTACTAATTGTACAAAAAGACCTATCCACACAACTATTAAATAATTATATCACACTAGTTTTATTGCTTACATCATTTCACAAATTTAACATTTCTTCCTGACCATCCAATTAATACTTCATATCTAAAAATAGCCCACCATTAACCAAGAAAAATGAGGGATATTACGCAGCAAGCCGGAGCAATTATAGAAGAAACAACTAACCATACAGAGTTTCCGTTCATAATATAACGGTAAACGTAACGTAACATTATTTCACAAGTTTAACATGTCTTCTTAACCATCCAATAAATATTCCATACCTAAAAATAGCCAATCATTAACAAAGAAAAATGAGGGATATTACACAGCAACCCGGAGCAATTATAGAACCTAACAACTAACCATACGAGTTTAGGCTCATAATATAAGGGTAAACGTAACATAACTGCCCGACCGTGGTCTTTAGCAATAAAGAAATAAAATTTGCAGTAATAGCTATCAAACACGTTTAATACAAGATATGCAAAAATTTAAATGATTGAATTACCACTGTAATCATACTCCATAAGAATTGGATACAAATAAAACTATCCTAACAAGCAAATCAAAATAATATACAAGAGATCTATAATCAGAAAGAAAGTCTTAGTACTTAGTCGTAGCAACCATTTCAACGAGAAACATGGAAGAGAAGAAGCTTATATAAGAATGGTATGTGAGACTGATGAACTTTTCTAGCATTAAGTCGTTGTACCACGTTCAAAATTGAACCCTTCTTAGCTTTTCCTTGGGCTCTTGGGCCTTCCTAGAAGGGCTAAAAAAAAATACACTTCGAAAAAAATTTAAAATATCAAAATTACTAGTCAATAAAAAGGTTAGATTAAATTTTAATATTTAAAAAGAAGGGAAATATGTTTAATAACCCGTCAATACTTTTTTAAGTTTACAATAATTTTGATATTGTACTAGCATATAAATCACTCTAATTAGTGATAGTTTTGTAGAAGAGACTCAAAGTTCAAATGACTCCATACAATTTAATATTTATGTCATGATTTGGGGACGTCTGACGCCCCCAACTTACCCCAACATAATGCAACTTGCAACAATAAGACATGCAACAGTCATGGTAATATTACACCTAGCATAGGGTGGCAAAGCAAATTGAATAACCATTCAGCAACTATGCATGTGGTCATGCTCCTCCATGATTATCCTTGAGTGGTCTTTCCCTGCATCCATTTTTTCCATTCTCATTTGAATTGTATGCCATCATCCACAGAAGGAAAGTTATCATTCAACACTAGACTATAAGGTATTTTTCATTATCCTCCTCATATCTTCATTAGCATTTGGTTTTTCATTTTATGGATTCTTTAATGCAACACTCCTTCAAGTAATGATAGCCTTCATGGTCACACAATGTATCCTGGGCACCTTAGAATCCACACCCTAGGAAATCAACATTGTGACTAGATACCCTGAATGCAATTGGTTGCCATCCTTCCATTCTAGGCATGAGTGCTAGAGTTGTTTTCTACATTGTTAATGGTGCAAATTTTTATTTTCATAAATATGAATCTACCAACTATGAGAAGAATATCTATCTTATATCGAGGGTATTGGACTCCACAACTATAACGCTCTCATTCAAACTCTTGTTTATTTTTCTTTGTTGCTTGAATCCATATAGATTTCTTGTCAAAGTAGCATTTTTCATGAAGGTTTTGTTCTCTATCATAAAGCTACAGGTTTCCTTTAATGTTACAAAACATAATTCAACAAATCAATGAACATCATATCAAGAAATCTATTGTCAAATCCTATGGAATCTTGCTAAGATTGAATTTTTTCTATCTCAATCTTTCTAAGGGATTTTTAATTTATGTATTACTTTTTCTATTGTTTTTATTTATTTAATAGGTGTAAATATTGAAAAATGTCTCCTATTGGTCATCCTAAGAAGGATAAAAAGCAATTGTCAATTGTTGAATCATTTGGCCTTACACAACATTCTAATCAACCATGCAATATTCAAAATTAAGTTGATGCTCATCTACATGAATATGATGAATCAAATAGTGTAGAGCTTGTTGAAATAGAAAACCCATCAAAGAAACACAAAACAATATTAAAATCTAAATGGAATACAAGGTTTCCATGGCCTTATGTTTTAAAACATTTAATGCTAATGAAAGAATAAAATGTTCTTGATGCGTTAAATTAAAAGTGAGACTCCATTTTCAAAAGAGGGAACTACCACTCTTCAAGTTGGTGGGATAAGTGGCCATGCAAAATCAAAAGCTCAATTTTTTTTTACAACTTTTGGAGGGAAAAAGAGATTGAACCAATATTCCGATCACTAGGCATGTAGAACTAATGGTAAATGCTGGGAAGGATAAAATTATATTAATGGTTGAAAACATGTATTTTGTTCCTATACATGAATTATCTTTAGAAATGTATAAGTCAATATGTGACTTGAACAGGTATAAATTCACTCCACACAAGCTTCTAAGAGATGAATATTCTTTATACACAAACACCACACCAAGACAATATTTTCTTCAAGTTGCTAAAGAGGTGTATTTGAACAAACCAAAAGAGAAGATTTTACATAGGTCATTTTAGTCAATTTTAGTTGATGAAAGCACTGATCAAATTATGGAACACCAATTGATTGTTTATATTACATATTCAATGAATGGAGGAAGAGGTCAATGTTTAACAAAGTTTATATGTTTACTTCAAATAAAGGATGGAATAGCTCAATGTATGTATGATCTAGTGAGAACTATTTTAGCATAAATGGATTTATATTTGATGAAGTTTGTTGGCTTTGGTTCAAATGGTGCATAGATTCGTATGGTCATCATTTATTAGTTATCCATTGCATCACTCACAAGGAAGCATTAACAATCAATGAGGCTTCTTCTCACTTTCTAGAGTTGCAATATGTTAACAAATTTGAAACAAGGTTTATTAATGGCTTCGAAAATAAACTAAAGGACATGGAAAATTGAGAGAGATAATGGACACATTTCAAATCAGTAAGTTAGTGGTCTTACAAACTCATCAAATTAGGTGGCTCTCTAGAGTAAATGTCATGGAAAGACTTGTTAAACTCATGCATTATTTGTTAGGATTGGGAGTTAGGGGAGAAAAAAATGTATGAGTTGGCAACAATATTTCAATTGCAAACTTTCATCCATATACTTGCAGACATGCTCGTTGAATTAAATAAGTTGAATCAAAAGTTCGAAGAGGATCATGTTGATATTACATATATTGACATTAATTTACATGTTTCTATTAGCATTCTTCGTAAATGATTTTTGGAAATCATTTTTGGTGTAGTTGCAGTACATATGTCTTCTCTTTTAGTTAAAGTATAAAGAGGAACCCTTGAATTTGTAGATAGCACAGCTATGGTACATTTACATCCATTGAGGTTCGAAAGCTTTCCAAATATGAAAATATTGGGGCTGCTATATGATTGTATTCTTTTGAGAAAATGTTTTATTGTAAAGGTGAATAAAATATTTAGATAGGAGATTCATATATTTACATGTATTTAATGTGGCTAAGTTTTTCACTTCTCAACATTATTATGAAGAAGTGAATGATATAGAGTGTCCAACAAAAAGATAGTTGAAATGTTTATGTGAAAAACATATTGTGGATACTGCTAGATATTTGGGTCAAATGAATGAATTTATTTGTGCTATTTGTAAATCATACCCTAAAAAGCATATGTATGGCATGGGACCTATGTGAATATGAACATGAATGGTTTGAAGACTTTCCATATTTGATGCAATTATGGCAAGCTATTCTTGTTATTCCAACCACCACATCAATTTCTGAAAGAGGCTTCTAAAAATTAAATAGGATAAAAAATGATGATAGAAAAAAAATTCAATGGAGACACTATATATGTTAATGTTTCTATCTCTAAGTGCACATCATGCTCTAAATGAGGTAGATTGGAATGCTACTTATGGTTTAACGAAATAAATGAAAACTAGAAATCCATTTCCATTGGGAAAATATATTTATATTTTCAATTATGTAAGTCCAAATACTTTTGAAGATCATCGAGTGAAACATATGTTTACCTTTTCTTAATGGAATTTGAGTTTTTTTGTTTTGTTTATTTACTAGTTATATTGAGATTTTATAGTGTTTTTATTGAAGCTACTCTTTAAATTTTTAAGATTTTAAATATTTAGAATGACACTTTTCATTATGGAATATTTTTGAAGGGTCTATTTATTATATAATTTTCAGTAGAAGTGAATTTTTTTTATAACCTTTTATCTTTGAAGGGTTAGCCTAGTATATGCCCTTCCAAATGAAATTAAAAACAGAACTTCAAATTTTATCACTGATGAGATACCTCACCTAAATCAATTCCTACATAAAGAAAAGAGCATATTTAACCCTTGAGAAAAAAACAAAGCTCATTAAAGATCTGTAAGCATATTGTGTAAAAAAGAAAAACTCAACTTAATACCTAGAAGGGAATGGACGCCTAGACTGCAACCCCTAGGCTAAGAAATCATGGAAGATTACAGCTAAAAACAGGCAATCTAAAATTGCAAGAACCCGGAGGGCGAATTGCGCTAAGAAACTTTACCAACTCGTCAACCTTACCTGAGAACCGGTGTCGTTTTGTTTAACCCCCCTACAATCCGACGGTCCTGCTCTTTGTCCTCAGAATTGAACCTCTAAGCACCAACAAATCACTTGGAATTCTTGATAAGGGTAAAAGGAATCTCAGTCGCCAAAATTAAATAGTTGTTGACTGTAACTTACCGGCAGTTGAGCACAGAGGCGCCCTGCAAAAGCCGCCGAGCAAACGACTGACGAAGCGAACCGGAAAATCGAGTAGTCCTCACGATAACGTTCGCCATTTGAAGGGATTACGACGATCAGATCATTTGGCTTTGCTTGAGCTATAATGTTAGTACTTGTGGTGGTTGGCTGATTCTGGGCGCCGATAACCAGGGGCACAACGATTACAGCTAAAGTAAAGTCAAATGACCTAATCGTCATGGTTGCCTCAAATGAAATAATATCCCCTCATAACCGTTGAGGAGTTTCTGCTGCAGATCGCTGAGGAGGTTAGCGATCTGGGTACACAGACACCACTCCCACTGGAAGGTTGGATTCTGGGCGCCCGCCACCACAGGCACTATGTTAAAATGACCTAATCGCCATGGTTGCCTCAAATGAAGTAATATCACCTCTAATAATAATAAATAATCGCCTCACTGGGAAACGCTATCAATCTGTTTAGGACACCCATGTTTTATAGTCCTCGCGGGACAGGGTTGCGTGGGTAGGATAACCTCCCTCACCTCAACGATGACGGTTGTTCCGAGACACACTTCGTCAGTAAAAGGAACAAACAGAAGCTTCATTTTGATTCATCACTTCGCACGCATGAACCACGGCATTCACGCTTACATTCTGTCCTTTAATATCATACTTACCACTCAACAGGATGGGATTTTAATACTATGAAATTCATCCTTTTTACTTTCATATAACTATTTTGTTTCATATCATTTTTATATTACTGGATTTAGTATTTTAATATTGTTAAATGTAATATAATTTAAAAATAAAACAGGGTTAAATGTAATATACTCTACAAATAAAACCAAATTTGAGTTATAAAAATATTTTTAGTTATTAAAATATAATTCAGTTATATTATAAAAGGTATGTATTTTGTTTTGTTTGTATAATCATTTCTGTGAAAAGATGACACGACTCCAAAAAAAATTAATACAAATTTTGGGAGTGAGTCATTCAAATTCGTGAGTTCACTACTTTTAATTCACCATTTTAAATTAATTAAACAAACATGCGTTTCTCATACATAACTATTTTATAATTTAAAAGCTTATGTTTTTTTAGTCATTCATATAATTAGTAATTTCATGATTTATTCTTGAAAATCTAATTACTGTAGTCATATATATTATATTAGTATTATTGAAAATCTATAATTAATGTAGTCATTTTAGGAGCTTGGGCGTAGGGATTTTCGTTTGGTTTTGCTATATTTGTTTTATTTATTTCTTTTTTCTTCCAAGAAATGTTATTTTTTTCCTTAAATGTTGCATTTTTATCGTGTAATTCTTTGTTTTACCTTTTCTTTCCAATAAGGTCATAAAATATTTCTCTCTTATCATATTAAATTTTTTAAATTTCCTCCCAAATATTTTTAGGAGATATTTAAGAGAAGATTTATCTTGAATTTAGCCACCAAAGTTGTTTCTACTCAGTTAAGTCTATTGCTTCCTCCCTAAGCAATTTTCAACATTATTATTTACCACACTAGATCCATATTAACCAAGGATCTATCAAGCGTCGAGAGGGATCTAATCCCTCTAGGTGCAAACCTTTTTGTCAGTGCAAGGCTTCAGGAAACATTTGCACCTCGAGATATTTATTTGATCCCTCTCGAAGCTTCATAGATAGGGTTTAAGATGGATCTAAGTTGGTTATATAATAGTATATAATATCTGTAATTGTATCCTTGTGTGTCTTTCTTATTCCCTTTTCTATGTCACCCCCAAAAATTTACACTCCCTCTCCATATCTATATATCTCCCTCTCCCTCCCACTTTTTCTCCCTCCCTCTCTCTCCCCCTTCTCTCTCTCTTGTTCTCCCTCCCTCTTTCTCACCCCCTTCTCTCTCTCTCTCTCTCTTCCACTTCTCTCTTTCTCTCTCTCTTGGGTCCTGCTCACCTCTCTCTCCCACTCTCTCTCCATGGCTCCCTTCTCACTTCCTCTTTCTCTCCACCTTTCTCCATCTATGTCTTTTTCTTTCCTTCTCTCTCTTCCCCCTCCAACTCTATCTCTCTCTCGTGTCCTCTTTCTCTCCCCAAATATGTCACTCTCTCTCTCTCTCTCTCTCTCTCTCTCTCTCTCTCTCTTACACTTCTCTCCCTATCTCTCTCCCCTCCTCTTCTCTCCCCCTCATTCTCTCGCCATCTCTCGCTTGTTACTATCTCTCTCTTTCTCTCTCTCCCCCTATCACTCTCTCTCTCCAACCTCCCTTCCTCTCCCATCCCATTGTCTTGTGTTTAAGAAAGTATTTAAATATATAAAAAAAAACTCAATTGGTTGTAAACTAGTACAACCACATTAAAAATATTAAGGTGGTTGATATGGCCTAAGGATTTATAAATATAACAAAAATACTATTGCAACAAGATGAATAACTTACCAATGTACACATTTACATGACTAACCATGTATAAAAAGGTTATGGGTCAAATTTAACTTGAGAAAAAAAATAATTACGTGATTAATTTCCTTTGAGCATGTGGCTTTGATTTGAGAACAAAAAGGAATTACACATCTTATTGTAAATAGACTATTTTTCTAAATAAATTTTTCTTATATATTAATTTCCCCATCTAAATATGAACTTATTAGATTTGGAATAATCTCAAATCCCTAGGAAATTTGTGGGCACACAGACTAAGCATACGCTGAGCATATTCCCTTGAGAATAAATCTAGACACACAAGTTGGATCTATGTTGGTTCTTAATAATACCATTTATGTTTATACATTTCACAACTTTAAAAATAAAAGTAATTATAATATTTTTCCCTTTTAGCTTTAATTAGAAAAATGTTATGGTGAAGAGGGAGTGAATATCCGTGGTTAATAATCTTGTCATATTTTTATAAAAAATTTGATTGTGAAATAAGTTATGATTTTTTTGCATGTCTAACAAGCCATGGTATTTGCCCATGGTATTAGGCCATGGTATTCTAACAAAATCTATTGACAATTTTATAATATCAATGGGAAAGTGGGGATGAATAGCCATCATTAAGAATCTTGTCATATTGTTGTAAAATATTTTGAATGTAAAATGAGTTATGTTTCTTGGGTATGTGGTATTGATAAACCATGGCATTGGCCAATGTATTGTAACAATGCCTATTTATGAGTTAATAATATCCATGGTAAAGTGGGGTTGAATATTTATGGTTAGGAATATTTTCATATTTCTATAAAGTATTTTGATTTTGAAATAAGTTTTATGATTTTTTGAGCATATTGTGTTGATAAGCCATGGTATTGGGGTATTGTATTTAACAATGCCCGGTATTTACAAGTTAATAATGTCCACGATAAACTGGGGGTAAATATCCATGGTTAAGAATCTTGTCATATTGTTATGAACTAGTCTGGTTGTGAAATAAATTATGGTTTTAGGCATATGGTATTGATAAGCCATGGTATTTTCCCATGGTATTGTAACAAAGCCTATTCACAAGTTAATAACTAAATAAAAATATAACAAATTGAATTTTACTATTTTTATTCATTTAAATTTTTATTATTATTTGAGACAACATTTAAATGTTTAACTCTTTTTTCTCTTTTTTAATTAATGCTACATTTAAAATTATTTACATATTTAAATTACTCCTACAAATCTACCCTATACTAGGTTGTAGAGTGCCTCTCAGTCAATAATAATATAATAATATTATAATATAGTATTGTAATATGCTATAATAATATAGTATATTATGGGAAGACATGGAAAGAAAGAGATATGGAGAGAGAGTGAAGGAGAGCAGAGATGCGGAAAGAATGACAGAAGGAGAGGAGAGAGAGGGAGAGAAGGGGGAGAGAGAGGGAGAGAAGTGGAAGGGAGAGATAAATAAATAGATACGGAGAGAGAGTTTTCATGCTTAGGGGATGAGACAGAGAGATAAAGGAGAGATGGAGGGAGACATAGACATATATAAGGATGTGTGAAGAGTGAAGAAGAGAGACAAAGGGAGGAAGGGAACTAGTGATAGATAGAAATTGGACGAGTGCGTCTGTGTGGTGGGTGCGATAGAGAGACAAAGGAGAGGTTGAGTAATATATTGTTATAGATAGTGGGGAATATAGTAGGAAGAAGAGAGAGATATAGAGAGGGAGGGAGATGCATTAATAGAGAGAGGGGGGGCAATGGGAGAGAGGGAATGAGCGAGGGATGGAGATAAACATGGGGACGAGGAGGTAGAGAGGGGTAAAATGAAAGAGACACATAGAGAAAAATACACATATTATATCGTATTATATAATATTGAACATTATTAACCATATAGGAAGAGGAAGTAAGACCTTTACAAGAGATAAGAGAAGTTGTATCTAGAAATCCATGAATATTTTGGTTTTTCACGAAAATGATTTATTGATTTTAGTGTATATGTTGATTTGTAGTCCTAAATTTTTTGTTGCACTCGATGTGTTTATTTCAATGTAGTGTTTGATTTATAATTGTATTTGATTGCTTGCACTAGATGCATTGGTTTCATTGTATATGTTGATTTGAAATCCTATTTAATTGCTAGCACTAAATGCATTGATTTAAATGTAATGTTAATTTCTAATCCTATTTGATTGCTTGCACTAGATACATTAATTTCAATGTAAACGTTGATTTTTTATTTCATGTAATTAGATGAATAACGTACATTAATTTCAAAGTATTTAGATAAATAGTATGCATTGATTTTAATGTAAGCCCAAAAAATTTATTCAGAATGTGCATTATTTTTTGTGTATGGGTTCATGTGATGTTGAAATAGATGCATTGATTTTAGTATAGTTGTTGAATTCTAATTAAATAGGCTTGCACTAGAGTGGTCATTTTAGAAGCTCAAATTAATATGGTGGATATAACTACTTTCTCTCTCTAGCTTAGATTGACTTTGGAGAAACCCAATATTGATATTGGAGATAAGGACACACATGGTATTATTGGATATGGAGTTTGATTATTTTCTTAATTCATAGGTCTTGTTTTATTTACATTTGGACCCCATGCCCTAACGAGGTGTGTGTGTGTAGGTGTGATTCCCCGCCAACTAGAAGTATTTCCAAAGGGGTAGGGGGCCGACAATGATTATTTGGAGCCTGCCCCACCCCCTACTAAGGGTTCATGGACAACGACCCTAAATAAAAAAATTCGATCAAAAATTGCCTTGTAAAAAAATGTGATTTCATATTCAATCTAGGTTTTTCATTAGCTGGAAGATATGATAGTAGAAGTTATGTTAATTTCAGCATTTTTCCCTAGAAGGAAACCCTTGGTTTATATGGGGGAATAATATTACAGCTGTGTACCATTATTATGTGTGAGAAAGAGAGAGGAGACAGTTCGAGAGCGAAGACATAGTCACAATGGATATGTTGTAGGTTGTATACCTTCATTTTCTTAGATAATGTAAAATGAAGGAGTAATTGTTTCTCCATGGGCATAGCCCAAATTGGGTTAACCAAGAATATATGTGTCTCTCTCACTTATAATTTATGTGTTTGTTTCTCTATAATATTTTTTGTTTCATTTCTCTCTTATTTAATTTCAAACAGATATGATGTTTATCATGAAAGCTTGAGTTAAATATTTAAGTGGTCTACAACTTTAGGTACCTTTTTGATATGACCCAAATGAAAATATGGAAATAAAAATCGACAGGTGAGTAGCGCTTGGTTGACATTGATGTCAAACTTGTAGCATGTGTTTGGTTGGTTGCATGTGGTTTGAATGGTGTTATTTAGTGTGATGATGTAGTTTTGAGAGTATAAAGGAAAGAACATGGGAAATTAATGGGGTTTTACCAATGATATTTGGTGCGAGAGTTTAAATGATTAATCAGGTTTTATTTTATCTAGTATGGTCATCATGGGGTACAAAATTTAATTAATTTGCTAATTCGATCCAATTTGGTGAGTAAAAAAATATCATAAATATGATATGTTAGTGATGAAATTAAGCTTACCCACTATGCATAATGAAGCTGATATTTTACATATGTTAGAGATCATATTTGAGGTGAAGTTATAGAGGTTGCTTCCATTATGGCAGATGTTATGCATTGCTTTTATTTACACCATAATTGATGGCTGGATTGTGTGATTGAGAGAGGGTTTTCTCTATGAAGAGATGTTGTTGCGTATTTATTGAGCAGAGATTTTGTTGGAGAGAGAGTTTCTTTAATGATTTAGGTCCAGTATAAAAATGTCTGAAATTGTGACCCTAAGATATTGAGGAGGTTGGGGAATTTGGAAATTAGTGTCTTGCTAAGACAAGGGTAGTGGCTCCTTGCTGGTGGTGGCCAGATAATTTGTTGTAGGGGTGGCGACTCCTTTCTCATGGTGGCTATCTAAAATATCGAAAATGGATTTGAAGAACTAATAAAATACTTTGAGAAATGTAGTAGAAGTAGGGTTGTTTTGATAACCTCAGGGTTTCCACCAAAAATAGCTTTGTCACCTTGTACATGTTTGTTTTGGTATTTAGTATTTCTGTTATGTGTTTATTTTGAGTTTTCAATGTTCAGATTTATTATTTTATGATGGGTTACTGATCGTTAATATTTTTTAAAATAAAGGGTTGAAAGTTGTAAAAACCTATTGGTACAAGTCATTTTGTTGAATTCACTCAAAGGGCATGAAAACTAGACCAGTTATCATCCTCAACACTTTGTCATTATCCCTTAGAAAATTTATAAGCATCACCTCTTCAAAACATTTGAGTTTCTCCGTCAATCAACTAAAAAACCATGTTTATAGCCCCAATGCACCGTATATATATGTCCACCTTCAAAGGTTGCAATTTTCATAACTGAGCACCTAGAATTACCAACACAAGTTTATCTACTTTGCAGGTGTGATGGTTCTAGAATTTTAGGAAAATTAAAAATATTTTCGATTCTTCTCCTTCGAGAAGGTTCTATTTTGGTTTTAACCATTTACCATGGATAGAGACTCAAATTCTTACTCTAGAGGTATTATCTCTTATCCTTTCACCTTATCCTCCTTCATATGTTGATCTCATGCTTAGATTGTTAAATCCTAAACTACCACTCTTACCCTATAAATCTATTGCCTCAGATAGATTCTAGGTTGGCTTTTGGATATTACTAGTACCCTCATGATTTTTCTTTGAGCATAAGGAATCATCATCCAATTATGCATTAGGGTTCAGTTTGAAGGTTTGCTTTGTGTTAAGGAAAGACAAAACAGTTGGGGAGACATCTACAACATCAACTTCTACAAATGGTTGTAACTCTCTCCTTCCTTTATTAATAAAAAAAGCATTATGTTTTCCTATACTTATGTCATGTTGATGCTCATTTATTTAAATTCCATTTTGACTCATTAATTAGAGAAATTATTTTATGTTATGTGGATGTTGTATTTCTATTTCTTGTTTTAGTAATTATTGCGGGTTCCATTTATAGTGTTGTTAATGGTGCTAGACCCGCCAACATATCAGGGGATCTGCCTAGTACTATGTCCCAATTATACCTCAGACCATTTGGTGTAGGATTCCTAGCAGTGGGTCGTACGGTAATGGCTTGACCACGATTTCGCAAAGAGGAATGTAAGATGTTTCTGTTGGTAGCAAGGGTGTGACAGCTATGGTAAGTCAACAGAGGTGCATGAGAGGTTCTAACACACGGAAAGTGAGGTGAGTGCGCCCCTTGGAAACCTGTAATAGTATGTGGCTTGGAAGGGAACACATGAGTGAAGATGCATCACAAGCTGGAAAGGAAGTTAGCGAGCAATCCAAAGTGATGGTTGAACCAACAACACATTTTAGAAAGATTTGTACACACTTATACATAATAGTCCATACATGCATGCGTAAGAAAACAAATACATATATCATTTAGAGTAAACTAGGTATCTTAGAATACAATACAACATTTGCATGAAATGTGGTGGCTCTGTTATATTAAGAAGTGTAAGTTCCAGCAATATAATACATCGATGTCCAACCACTAGTTGCAATAGTGGAATGCTATAGCCATAATCACCTACTCCTCCAAAGAGATCTACTAGCTCTGCATAGTGGACAAACCAAGGCTCATTACAATACTGTCCAAGCTTTCTCTAAGATACTCCTTTCAAAGTTTGGCAGACAAAAAACATTTTTAATGAGTTATGAGGTTCTATTTGTAGTAAAGGGTGGGTTGGCCCTTGACATTCCCCTTTATGACAGTTCATCTATCCTCATGACTCTTCATATACCCTATGACTATTACATCCAACTATTGAAACTTAAGCTTCCACTTGACAAGAAGTTACATTACAATGCACATGTGCCCATGTGAGACAAAATGGCTTGAGGAAGCCATGTAGGACATCACCTCAATCAATCCATTGTGGTGAGACCGACTCTTTGACATGCTTGTGATGGTCAAGATGGTGAGCTCATGCCAAGCTTGTTCGTCCATGATGGTGTTCATGCACTCCTTGGGGACATATCGTTGAAGCCAACTCTTGCCTCTATTGCATCTGGGCGCATTGGTATGGTTCCTCCATCCAACTTGTCCGCTAACATGTGCATGGTATTCTTGGATGCGACTGAATGGGAAACACACTAATGTATAATGTCTGTGTTGATATTCCAGTGTGTGTTGGTGTTCATGCGCATCAACTATTAGTTGCACCTTCGGTGAGTGTTCCAAATGGGTTAGATCGCATGTGTGTGCACATTGATATCCATGTTGCTGAATTCCCTTGCATGCCATCGACAACACCACTCACCATGTCTACTCCGTGTCAACTTTTAGGATGAATCTATGACTTTTATGAGTGCACTTTCATGCATTTGTACATGTTTCACCCGCTGTTGTACCTATTCCTGTTGCAACTCATTCTCCTGTCTATGCAGCTCTTGTTCTTCCCTGAGTTGTTGCTTGAGCACATGCAACTCCTTCTCTGTTCCTTTCTCTGTATCTGCATGATCTTCATGTCATGTCATCACCTCATATCGTGAGTCTCCAAAGTTGCTTTCATCTCAAGTGGATCTGCTTCAGCTTGCAACTTTGCTTTTCCCCTATGTTGTTAACAACCTTCCTCTTGCATTCATCTCATGTGAGTGTGTTGCCTTGGGCTGCTACTGATGGTGTTGTTATACTATCTTGATTTCCTTATCTAAAAACAACATAATGTCTTCATAGGTAGGAGAGCTCATAGACTTTTGTTTGGCTGCAAACCTCGTTGGGATCTTGGTGGTTTCCTTTGATTATGCTCTCCTGAAGGCCATTGTACTTGTGTTGTTGAGAGACAAACGAACAACTATGATGCCTAGAGACATAGCAAAACTCATGGAAAGAAATCTGTTGGTCAAAAACAAAAACAAACTTGGGGATTGACTTGCACATACCTCTGTGACTGATCATGAAGGTTGTGTAATTTTTGTCAGGAGGTTGGGGGACTGATTGCCTAGACTACGGAAGTCACAGTCTGGGCTGTCAGGAGGCTAACTGACTTTTGGAACAACACAATGCAAATTCTAGCCTGGTTGCTGACTGCTGGAATTTCATAATGCGCAATATCAGCTGGCAATGATTGCAAGATCAGTGAATGCATTGTGCAATTTTTTGGGCCAACAGTCACTTTGCCTTAGAATTGTGCAATGCAAAACTGGAGGAATGTCACTGGGAATAAATGTGCATTTCATGAGAGGAAGACATAGCCTTCACTTTCAGGATTATGCAATGCTATCTTGGTGAGGTAGAGTCCAGGCCAAGGCTACCCAGACCCGTCGATGAGCAACTGAAAGCTAATGTGAATGTGAATTCATGGAAGTAATGAGTGTAAGAATAAGTGAATGATCGTGCATGTAAATGGTTAATGACAGATTCATAAAACAGAATAACATGCATGTGGGTGAGGCAAGTCATTGAATCAGCAACCGTTCGTGAAAAATGGTTTCATGCATGCGACATCAGTGATATATTGACGAAAACTGAAATAATGCTAGTACAAGCTACTATATATTAAAATGATAGCAAGTTCTCATTGAAATCAAGAAGATAACATTCATACAAAGCAAAACACAAAAAGCGCCAGAAATGCAACACAAGACATGCAAGGCAGGCTTACCCCAAAGCCACTGAGCTGAATGTGCCAACAACTCCTAGATGCAATGTATGATGTCAGAGCTACAAGGTTAATGTGAGGAATGAGATCTATAGTGTCTGATTCATGTTTTTTTAGAAAATCGAAGATATGATGTGCATGCCAAAAATCGAGGAAGAGCGACACTTGGTGGGAGTTTTCCGAAATGATCCTTGCATGTAACCTCTAGCTGCTAAAAGTAGATCGCTAAATCAAGGGATTCCTTTGCATGTTTCCTTGGGAGAAGCAACCCATGCATGAAAATTAGTTTTTCTCTCTCTCGAAGGGAACCGGTGAACTAAACTGCACATGCAATGGCCTGCTCAACTCCTCCGAGAAAATGCACATTTTTGGATGGGAGTTGGGTTGACTATCCAAGAGATCTGTACAGTTTCTGGGCAGAGCAATTGAATGTTGCCTAGGATTCTGCAATCACTGGGCTAAGCAGCCCTGCTCGGAAGAATTTCTCACTTTTTTGGATGAAGCTTGACTGGAAGAATCGCGCAATATTGGAGCCTAATAGGCTACCAGACTTATTTGTACAATTTTTGGAGCGAAGGCTAGTTTCCCTCTAGAATTACACAATTTCTTGAAGGAGTTCCTCAACCGACAGCTGGACCAAGTCTCAAGGAACATCCTATGAGGGTAATGCATCAAGCTCTAATAGACAGGCTTCCTTTTTTCAAGAAAATCATTGGAGCTTGTGTACTTGTCGAAGAAAGATATGTTGATATGAAAGGTTGGTAGGGAGGCTCCATAATGAAGCTAAGGAAAAATTGTGGAGGGTGGTTATAGCTATTGCAGTAAGTGCTTGGTGTTAGAATTAGAGCTTATAATCAAGTAGAAGAGGAGGACTTACTACAGATTCCACGTAGGTCTATTTTTTATATTCTAATCTCTCCAAGGAAAACATAGACATTTTTTCCCTCTATTGTTGCTAGATCAAACTAGTAGATCTTGGGATTTCATTTATGTCTCCCCTATAAGTAGTGATAAAATTCCAACAAGTGTTATTATATCTAGTTCATTTTGTTGTATCCTAATGAATGGAAGGTGCATCTAGGAAAATCATGGGTTATCAAGGTGCTCCACCACTAAGTTCTGCAATTCTTTTAGAATGGAGAGAGGTTAAATCCTAAATATCTACTCAAGATTCTAAAATTTGGAATGTGGTGACAAATGGTTATGGGAATAAACCCCCTTCATGGTTTCCTTAGCCGAATAATTTTTAACCTTTCAAAGTGACCTTAATTGGCATATTCACACAATAATTCACCTTAGAAAAACACATTTCTAATCTTGGTAGGGTTTTTTGTTTCATGTTTTTAGAAAATTAGCATGAGCACACTCTCTATTTTGAGAAAAATCATCCCAATGTAGTCTATACTCTATCGAAGTGCGATTCGCATTGGTTCCCACTCTACACATGTGACAATCATGTAGAATGCAAAAATTTGCATTTGTGTTCCTTTCTCTCCATTCTCTTTTGGTTTACAAGGTTTTATTGAGTCCCTGAACTTGTCTACCCTGTAAATACATCATAGAATTTACATTTTATTTTATCAGCCTTTGATGAGAATTCGTTGATTTTTATTCCTTCTTATCAATTAGGTTTTTTTTAATTTGGTTTGATTATTGATTGAGTTGAAGAAATTTGTTTATTACAGTATCATTCTTCATGATTTCTTTCATCAATGATCTTCTTAATCGTTAGTTTTCATCACATTTGAAAATTAAAAGAGAAGAGAAAAAATTCATTATTCTCATTACATATAGGGTTTTGAATTGGAATTGGAGTAGTTGCATTAAAATGTATATTTAGGAAGCTTTGTTTGGTGCATCATTGAAAGTTGCATGAATCTTTGTCTCTTCCTTCTCATAGATTTACATTCATAAAAAAAAGAGTTATTATTATCATACAAGTTACATGATACGGAATTCAAGTGAACTCATACCGCGAGCCTTGAAATTGAAACATAATTAAAGATCAATGTCTAAAATTTATTGAATCCATCTAAGGAGAATTTGTAATATTAACGAAACACATAGAGTTTTAGGCTAGAGACATGTTCTAGCATATTTAAATGTAGGAGTTGCCGTTACTTGTATGTATTGCATTCTGTGCATAGTCAGTATTCCACATAAGTAAATATATCAATTTTTTCTCCATGTACCCTTTGGTATATCGAATGGAACTTGACGTATGAAAAGTATATCAAAATACTTCCTATTGGACATGGTTCATTACAAAACACTATTATGGATTTCTCTTCCATGTACCTCTAGGTATATTTGGAAGTCCCCTATAGGTTTCTATCCTACCATAGTTAGCTGAGTCGGTTGCCGTGTTTACTGTGATACAAAGAAATTTTTTTTTAGGAATATTGTCTGCAAATATTGGAAATGATATATTGAAGTTCACAGTGACGTGGTAAACACTTTTTCCTAGTTACCTCCATTTTGTTTTTTTTTTTGTGTCGTTAATTTCTAAAATCAATTAATTAACCATAGAATAACATACTCACCTTCAAACAACTCCTTAGTAGATATTTGACTTGATACTAATGGAAATAGTTCCTGAGTCCACCAGTTAAGGAAACCCCTCTAATTTGGAAGCATGGTCCTTTTCCTTATTTTTTAAATATTGGTGCTCCTTGTATGCCAACATTTCCCCTTCCCAGATGTACCATTGGTTTACCAGTTTGATTATTTTCAAACTCCTTGGTTGAATATGTCCAAAATCCTCCTCAACTAACTAGTCCTCCACCTATGAAACATCAATCTCAAGTTGATCCTAAAGTTGACCTGTTTATTTCTTCACCTATTACTTCTTTATCCCTTTATTCCTCCTCACCTTGTGAAAGTCTTGATACTAGTAACTTTCACAACCATTGCTAAAAATTCAACTAATGTCAAGAAGCTTTCCAACAAGCCATGTAAAGTTAAATTCCCTTGCATTCTTTGTGAGGGTAACCACCTTCGTAGAGATTTCCTTAGTATTCGGTAGGTATTAAATGTATGGTCATCAGATCAACCCTTATCGTTACTACCTGGAGATCATTCTGGTCATAAACCATCAACTAATGACAGTGTAGTCCATAGGAAAAAGCCTAAAGTTAAGTTTACCTATGGGTTATGTGAAGGGAATAATCCATTTCACATTTTTCCTTATATATATGAAGCCTCAAAAGTGTTGGAAAAATAGTACATCTTCTTAGCAATGACTTTCGACTACTTACCAGAATATTTCACCCAATCCTCCTCTAGCTGATGATGTAATTGACTTGCGTCCATCTATAGTCAATCCCACTTACAATTAACCTGAATACCATTAGTCTGTTCCCAACCAACCATTGGTTGAGAAAAAGGTTGACTTGATTCCACCTTGAGTTGATCATACTTTTCCCACAGAGAGTGAGGTTCACACCATTCAGGTTATTCTTCTTTCTTCAGATCCTTTCAAACATGGGGAAATTTCTCTTATTGTCACATAAATCCCTCCAAGTAATTACTCACTTTTTTAGACTATTCAATAGGTACAACTAATTCAACCTTATCACAACACGCCAGAGGTTCTAGTTAGTGATTGTGGTCTAGGAGTGATGCAAATTACATCACGAAAATCATTACAAGGAATACTCGAAACTCCTATTGGTAACATAATAACCATACAACATCCTTATTTACGTCAACCTTTCCAATAATATCAAGGATTCCCAGGGACTAGAAAACTTGTTATGGGTTGTCGTAATTATTAAAATAATGCATATCAAGGTGGGATGAAAATGTCAGTAACCCAACTCATCACATCCTATCTTTGATATCCCACACCAATAGTTCGCCTTCAACCGAAAGGTTACAGAGCTACCTATGGGCGATGATAAAGGTTTCATAGCAGAGTTCCTTCTCTTGTGTCAATTTCGTTAAAAAATGAAATAAGGTGTTAGAGTAGATTTCCTTTCTTTTGTCAAGTTCGTTAAAAAATGAAAAGGGGTTTGTGAGTATAGTTACTTTTCTTTTGTCAAGATTATTAAGAAATGAAACAAGGTTTGCATGAGCATAGTTCTTTTCCTGTGTCAATCTCATTGAAAAATGAAACAAATCCCCCTCCAAGTTGATTCTTTCACTTGATCTCGTAATTGAACCTTCATTACATCAACCTATTACTAACCACTAGTCTAGTCAGGTGAATGAAATGAAGCTTGGGGGCCATGTGCCTAGAATTGCATTATTTTGTTGGGGGCATGAAACCCAATCGCACACATATTTTTCCTTTTTTTCAAACTTGTGTAAAAATGAAACTAATCTCTAGAAAAAAAATTCCTTTTTTTAATGATGTGTAAAAATGAAATTAATTTCGACCATAGTTTCCCACGTTTCAAGATTGTGTAAAAATAAAACCATTCTCATCCATTCCCTTGTTATTTGCATTTTTATCAGTCTAATTCTACCAGATGAACCATGGTTTTCTCATTTCATTATCACCATCTTCTTGGATGATTATACGCTTCCAATCAGTGTTTTACCCTTTCTTGAGGAATTGTTGTGATGAGTGGTCTTATTAGCCTTCCTCTTAATCTCTACCTGTTTTGAGTAGTTCCATCATGACCGCAACTAGTTTCTACCCTTTATCATTCCTCCAAGAGGAGTCATCCCTCGTCTCTTTTCGGGCTCCTAAAACATGAAAACATTGTTGAGCACTTGCCTTTTCAAAATTGTTAGAGTAAATGAAATGATGTTTGTCGAGAATAATTTTAACCCTTTTCTGGACTAGGATGGACTATTTATGAAAAATGAATACTTTAGTTGAACATGACTAAAAGGTTATCATGATCATCATTTTCTACATTTTCAAACTAAAGAGATTAAATCACTTAAAATCAACCTCTGGAGTTTTCCTTTTCTCCTATTTTTCAAACTCTCTAAACATGAAAAATAAATCAAGTTATGCCTCCATTTTACTCGTAAATATTCCAAACAATGTTGGAATCATCGAACATGATTGGGAAAAAGCTCTCCTTATTAAGGTCTATTAAAAATAATCATAAGGATTTATTTGAAGGATGAGCTTATAGATCAAGTATATGTTATCCCCCTAAAGCTTGTGAAAAATAAAGAAGTATTTTCCTTAAATTGTTTGGGAAACTAGGAAAGAAGGGTAGTTAATCTATTAATTGCAGTGAATCACTCTTGAACACGAAACACTTTCACTTCATCTCCATGACTGTTGGGTACAGAAATCTACTTACTTATTTGGTTAATCACACCATATCAAAAGCCTTTGTAATTGGTTTTCAGTCAATGCTACCAACTCTATAAATTGTTAGCAATATGTTCAAGAGAACATCTTGATTTGATCTATGCTACAATAATTTTAAGCATTCTGTCATGTCTATTGTTCCTGAACTAAATCAGCATCAACATCATCATGTCTCAGATCTTGATACCTGTTTGATGTCATTGATGAGGGATACATCAAGGCCCTCCTTCGATAAGTCACTTTAGGGAAATATCGGCTCATTATCGAGGAAGATGCTATGTGATTCGTTCTCCACATTTCACTAGTTTCAATCCCACTTCTTCACCCCTGTAAGCATCACCCGATGCAATGAGTGCTAAG